>VXBC01004469.1:460393-510223 GCA_013399945.1 Ploceus nigricollis | reverse complement strand
TAAAAGAATGGGAAACTTGGAGCAGTGAGAAGTAGAGATATTTGACATCAAGCAGACTTTTAATAGAATCATAGAACAATAGAAACATAGAATGATTTGTGTTGGAAGGGACCTTTAAAGGTCATCTAGTTCCAACCCCCCTGTAATGAGCAAGGACATTAGACCATGTTAATCATTCCTTGCAAAAGTAGTTTGAGAGTTAGCCTTTCAAAATTATAACCAGTTACTTCTTTCTTTGTTTCTTTGGAAATATCCAGTGCTCATAGCATGGGGTTAATGTTTTTTTTCCTGTTCATGCTTAGGTTAACGATGGTATTTGCTTCTTCCTCCCAGTTTCCTTCATAGAGAGAGCTATCGTCTAAGTGACTTGTGAAAGACCATACCCAGTTTTAATAGAGCAGTTGCTAATGAAGTAATAATTTATTGCTTTGGAAAGAATTTTATACTTAAATTTGGAAGAAAATAGGTCTGTTATCTTCAGTATTAATTTGTTTTTTAGAATCACTGGGCTTCTAACAGAGTGGAAACTGAAATCTTTCACTAAGTCACTGAGAGTTGGGTAAATAACTCCCTTGTTTGTGAAACGAGGACATAATCAATTTAATCTTTTGTCTGAGATAGGTCGGTTACCTGAGCTGATACCACCTGATATTTCTCTGGAGGTGCCAGTAGCATAACAGCTTTATGCTGGGTCCTCGACAAGAAGGTTTTCATTTAAAGAAGTATATTAGCTCCTCCACTGTCTCTTCCATTGCTTCAAGCAACAGAAATAATGACTGCAGTAACAGTGGTTGCTTGAATGACCTTCAGGAGAGTAACTATTTTTAATTTTAGTATAAGTGTTAGCATTACTGTTAGTAATATACTCCAGGGCTGATATGGACTTCGCAGTCCCATACAGAAACTTCATTTTCTTTAATAAGAAAAATTTTCATCTCCTAAATTCTTGAAAGCTGGAGAACATAATTTTGTTAAAGCATCTAATCACACTTGCTTATTACTCCTCGCATTACTTTTCCTTAAGGGAACAATGATATTGTCTCTTATTTGGTGTCTTTATTCTAAATGCTTTAGGCAAAGACACCTTAGTGACTAGAGAGCAACTCCCTTCCTGGCTGTTAGGTAAAAGAAGATCTGTATTACTTAAACAATGCTATTGTCCAACAGTAAAAGAAGGTACTTGTGCTGCTAGATGCCCACATAAATGTTGCAGTGTTGTACCTTACTGGTCATGGGTCATTCTTCCCAATACCCATGCTTCACATTAAAAAAATTGGGCTCACGTCCCCTAGACTCAGAGTGTAGGCTTGAAGGATCACTCCACTGACTTAGGGTAAACCAGGGCTGTGGCAGGACCATGGAACTGACTTTTTTGGAGTAAGTACAATGAAAACCTGTGCTAGGCTCACGTGCTCCAAGTTAGAAGTTAAACTTCCGCTGCTGTTGGCTGGACAAGGCATAAAGTCGGTCCTGACTAACTATGGGATTTATATTTTCATTGTTATTATCCTGTATTAAAGTTCTGTTTCCTACCAGTCATTATTTGTTGTATGTTGATATCATGTAATAAATTGCACATTGTCATTATTTCATCTCTAAGAACTGTGGTTTTTAACAAAGGCTAACAGTAAATTACTTCGAGCTGAGAAACTTAAAACAGTTTGAAATGCTGTGATTTGTCACAGCACTCAATTTTGTAAAAGATGGGATGAAGTGACAGATAAGCTAATATGCTCAGCAGGAGCCAGACTTATCAGAGGGATGTTTTGCCATTCAGTGTATTTTGATCAAATAAACAGTAAGAATAGAAGAGAGGAAGGGAAACAAGCCAACAAATAAACAAACAAGATTTAATTTAACTCACCATTTTTGCTTTGGAATGTCATTTGCTACAGGTTGCATGGAGAAGACCTACCAGTCTGTCTGGAACATTTAGTATTTAGTATAGGTCTTATAGTTAGCAAATTTTAAAGTGCCATGGAAAGGGGGTCCCCTTAGGGTTGAGAATGGTGTGCAGGGCAAAGCTAGTTATGTCTGAAAGATCACTTCTTGAAGGTTAGTATTGTGTAACAGAGGATGGACATTATACTCAGATATCTTTTTCCCCTGTGGGAATGACTAAGGCTGTTGCCAAGGCAGTGCAAGGGAAAAATAAAGGGAGAAAAAGTGTTTAGACTTTTCCTCTATATAACCTTTTTCCTGTTTTGTATTCACTATAATACTGAGTTTATCCCTTAAGGTGTAGTAGGACATTCATAGTGTGGTGGTCACTTCTGAAGATAAATCCTTTATCTTTTGGAATTGATGCTTATTAATGTTGGCCTAATTGTGATCTTAGGCTGTCACTCATTTATTATTTATCTTCAGACCCTTTAACCTGCTTCTCTATCCATTAAAAAAAAAAACAAGGCCACTCTGGAGGATTTTATGCAACTTTCCAAGTTGCAGATGGCTTTGAGTGTTAATATCCAGCAGTATCTCCTATTTGTAAGAGAGGTTGGCTTGTATTAAGTGGAAGTTTTGCTGACCCTCTTGAGGATAGGCAAGCACAAGGTTTATTATACTGACTGCATTAAACCCCTTTGTCTTTCCTTCTGTAGTATTCCTGTTGCTGATATAAGTCACAGTGCTAGCTTATGGGTGCTTTATGGGTGCTCGTTTTTAAAGCAATTTTTAATTTGCTTAATAGTTAAAAAATCAGGTCAGTTCTCCAGTGCCATGCAGATGATGTGCCCATGAGCAGCCACATCAGATCAGCTGAGGGAGCAGTGTAACACTGAGTAGGAAAAGGAATGGGTGGAGAAGAGGGGGATATCTTATATGGTCACATCTCTTCCCTTCCAGTGATGTGGAGCCGTGGGTGCTTGTGCCAGTTGTTGCTGGGTCCCAATTTACCGTTGCTGTTGGGGATTTACTTTGTCAGACCTAGGAACTGAACAAGCTGGGTTTCAAAGCTAGCACAGAGCATGTTCCATTCACATCACCAATGTTCAGCTATAGTTGTCTGTGGGAATGGCAACAATGATATTTGGAAATGAGTTCCTAAAAGTTTGCATTAAGGATACCTTGGGGACTTAATAAATTTTTTGTTCAGTTCTTAGTATCATGGGAGGAGGTGCCATTAAAAGACATCTTTCTTGAAAACCAGAGGTTGCAGGAACTTCGGTTTTGTTGAAACATAGTGCAAAGTGCTGTATTTTCCAGTGTTTCCCATTTTAACATATTCTGAAGGATTTTGTGTATAATTTAAATATATATATACATATATATATACCTATATATATACTTATATTCCTACATTTCACTGCTTATTTTTAGTATCATGATGTACTTTGCTTCTCAAGTTTCCTTTAAACATGATCTAAAATCCACTTTATGGACAGTTTAAAGGGTAGGAAATACTGCATTTCTGTTTAATTTCAGAAGGATGAGACAGGCCCTCCTTGTACCTACATGCCTTGGCTGCAGAGCTGGCTGGCTCTCCAGAGTTGAGTCAGAGGGTAAGTCAGGATGTTAGTAACATTTTTTGTTAATAACAAGAATGGTTGGAGGCAGTATGGGGAATTAAGGAAATTTCTGAAAATCCACCCACATTGAACAAAAATGCACAGTGGAATCAATTGCTTTTACCTGCTTCTTCTAAATTTGTGGATGTTTTAGACTTTGCAGGGTTACTTGCTCTTTACAGGTTAGAAAATATCTCTGACACCAAACCAATGTGATCTTCATGGGGGTATGTCACTTGGCTTTCCAGCTCAGGCATATCTGTAATAAAGGCTAGATAAAATCCCAAAAAATATGTACTATGGAAAATTGCTAAGCAATGTTTCTTCCCAGCCTTCTTTTCCTCAGTGAGGTGAAACCAAGTCTTTTTAAAAGAACAAAAGAAATTAAAATTTCCTTCCCCTCAAAAAAGGAAGCAAATACAGTCATGAGAGATGACAAAATTATATAATCATTTAATGCATATGAAGTGAACTTAAGCATTACTTGCTACCAAAAAAAAAAACCAGTTTTGCCCCTTCATTCCTGGTTGTGCTCTGCTTTCTTTGTGCTGGTACTGGTGATTCTTGGATTCCCTACAGAAACAATTTAGAGAGCAGAAATTTTTGTAGACTTACTATTCATCCATAAATATGGAGCCAAGAAAATGTCCCTGATGGAGCAGATAAGAGAGAATTTTGTGAAAAAATCTGCTCAGAAGCTACATGAATAGCAACCAGATGTTTGACAAATCTATTTGTATTATGAAATAACACAGTTTGTATCACCCAGCAATAAACAGTTTGTTTATTCAAAGGGGAAAGCCCTTGGAGGAGACTAAGAATATTCCCTTCCTCTTGCAGTAGCCCGGGGCTAGTGCAAAGCTGGGACAGAGGAAGAATAGGTCTTCAACATCCCACTCAAGTGTCCTAATCACTGATCTATTCCTTAGTCTGGGCTGCAGATGTCTCTCCAAATTTCTGTGCTAGAGAGTCCTTTCCTGGTGAGAATTTCCTGGAGGGGGGTACATTCCCAGGTAATGACTCCAACTCCACAAATTAGCATGAGGTTTGAGAAACAAAGCAAAACAAAAAATCCAAAAGTTTGGCTAGAAAATTCCTCAGTGGCTGCCAGTTGAAACCATTGTATTTTGTAAAGATATTTGACAGCTGCTGAAAGGTTGCAGTGATGTCGCTGACCATACAACATCAACTGGAGGATCCAGGCAAAAGGAGGTTAATTGGTGCTGAGTAGAAATAGCCCAGCCTCAAAACACCTTGACTTTCTTCTCCTTGGCACAGTAGCAAAACTGTACTGGAAAGAAAGAACCTTGCACCAATCAATTAATCCTTGACCCGTTTGCTTCTCTAGGTGGTTCTTTGGGGACTGACAAATAACGGATCCAATATTTGGATGCGATCAACACTGACATTATGAGAGTTAATAAAACTCATTATCCTCTGGCTGTTTGCTCCCCATGGCAAGGGAAAGGATGGTAATTTAACGTTGTTTTAATTAACTAACATTCTAAGTAGCCATAAGCTTGTGCCTCCAGTTTATGTATTAAAATGGAAACAAAACTTGATGTTGTTCATCAAGCAAAAAACTTCAAAATTATGCTACTAGCCAAGCAATAAAATTATGATGTTTCTCTATTTTTGAGAGCTTGCCTTTGGGAGATTATTTTAATTTCACTTTTTTCCCCCTCTTTTATGTAATAAAAGAATGGAATATTATTTATCCTAACGTAGAAACCATATGAAATGTTTATTACCTGTTCTGTTATGAATAAAATGTGTACACAAGCAGAGATTTCCAATATCTGGCTTATAGCCAGTAAGGAACAAAGTGAAACAAGCAAATGGCTCAGGAAATACACATGGTTGCAGGTAGATTTGGGTATGACTGCAAGAGAAAACTCTGCTCATACTGGATCTGAAAGCAGAGGAAAAGCTTTTTATTATCTATAGATGCAGGATGAGGGATCTGTCTCTGTATCTGGCTGTGCTAGACACCCTGTGCAAACATTCACCTAAACTTTAATCACTGCAAGCTAAGTACCTGCAATGAGTTAATTGTGTATGTCCTTCGTGCAGGTAGTCACTGTGCACATCCTCTTGTCCCACCTGGTTTATACACCTTCTTGGAGTGGGAGGAATATCTCTGTGAAGGTGCCTATTCTGTCTCCACTGGCTGTGGAGGGAGTCCAGGTGAGTGGGTCAGACTTAAAGGAAGGCTTATCTCTTGGGTGGCTACACCAAGGCAATTCCCAGCCTTGTGTAGATAGGATTACTGTGACTATTGATTAAACCTAAGGCTCTGATTAAGAAAGAGAAACCAGCAGCTTTCTTTGCTGTCTGTCATAATGCAAAGTATGTGAGCAAATCTTCATTTTCTGTAGATTTTGTCCAGAGAAAGGCTCTTGATCTATACTCATCTCACTGTTTATTCAAACTGGCAGAGGATTATTGCTCCCTTGGGTCATTATTTTGCACTTGTGAAAATACACAAATTACATTGCATAAATTCTGTTGCTAAAGCAGTGTACCCAGCTGCGGATTTCAGCATTGGCCCTTCCCCTTAGGGACCAAAAAATACTGGCTGGGGTGACTGTCATGATGGAATGGTTGTTCCTTCAGCACACCACTCCACCTCGTAAGTGTTGGAGCCACTCCAGCATCCTAATTACAGATATATTGCTACAATGGTGGCAATATAGTAATACAGATATTTTCAGAACAGATTAGGTTAGATGAACATAAGACATCTTATGCACACAATCACTGTATGACTATGAATAATAAAAATATAAAAAACATATTAAAAACTTGGGTGGCATTAGACATTCAAAACTTATCAGGACAGAACGTTTTAAAAAGCTGCTGCCTCCTAAATGAAGGTTTTAACTTTTAAGATACCAAACTTCTGCACTACAACAACACAGGAGCACATGACTATTCTAGCTGTGTATTTCAGCTGAAAACATGGCAATTCTTACCTGGGCCGACATAATTTAAACTGTCCCAGGTAGATGTCTTTCTGGCCATACCCTCTCTCTGGATAAGTGGGACTTTTTAATTTCAAACGTGTCTTCTACCAAGGCCAGCCTAGTATTCAACATTTGGCAATGTCAGTGGGTGCCATGCCTTAGCAAATTTTGTCCTAAAGACGCTATCACAGAAATCCTCCTAAGGCTCCCAAGATGTGTGTAACTGCTTTGGTGATTCATTACATGAGCTAGTTCCACTTAGAGTTATGAGCTAAATCATTGGGAAATGAAAAGTCAGCCTCATTTCAGTGACTTCAGTATGTCTGCAGAGATTTAAACCGGAGTATCACACCCACTGCAGATTAAATATCTGTGTGTTATTTATAAGCACAAATACACTGTTGTTTGTAAATGAGTCTTTGCAAACTTTGGTTTGGCATTAAAAACACACTTTGCAGTCCATTCTGCCTTTGGATCATCTGTCACTGTCTGCCTGCCTTCCCCGCGGCATTCCTGATCCATTCATTGATAAACAGCTCATGGACATCAGGGAAGAGAGATTTATCCCTTGGCAAGTACGAACTCTTTATTTACACTGTCTACTGATAGGGCTGCGAACCACGTGGAGCGTTTTGATATTTCCATGGCCGAGGAAGTCTCAGTACCGATACCTTACAGTATCAATAAAAAATTCTTTACCCTTACGTGCATTAACGATAGATATAATGCAGTAGACTGAAAATGGCAACGAAGCTGAAATCCAGTTGAGGTCAGTTCTTTTTATATGTTGTTTCTGTTTAAGGGCTTTAAGACACTGCCAATCACCTCTAATTGCTCTAAACAGTCTGCATTAAGTGCGATTACCCTGTTGAATTCCCACTGTTGTTAGGGTCTTTATTTTAGCAAAAAGTCTAAGCACTTATCAGATCTTCCTAACAAAACACTTTAGTTGCAGCCCAATACCTTAACCCTGCTGTGCTATTGTCTATTTTCAACTACATCCTGTGTCTAACTATGCCATCTTTGATGGATCTATGTAAATAAGGACTGAAAAGCCCCAGTGAAACCTTTTGTTAAGTAAATACGGAAATTCAAATAAGGACACAACAGAAATGATTTCATCATAAAGCTTGTGTATAGCCCAGTTTTATCCAGTATTCTTATATAAATATCAGTGAGACAAAGTTTTGGTCCCATAGGCCTTTGCAATCTATCACCTCCAAGAGATGGAAGACATAACAATAATAATATTCGAACACAATAATAATCGTCGAACAATAATACAGAAATACAATTATAAATGACGGGACTGTATTTTAAATATAAAGGAGGGGCGAGTATATACAGAAATCTTGTTTGTTTAAAATTTTTCTGATTAATCAAAAGATGCAAAGTCTTGCAGTAGAATGCTGCACTTCACAAGGTCTTAATTGATTTTTCCTGATGCCCTGCTCTCTGGTGAATGTTTGCATTATCATCCTCAAATTTGGGAAGATAAGACAGGCAAGCCTGAACTTGCAAGCTTGCTCCAGATAAGCACAAATAAGACCACAGAAGCTTCAAGTTCATCTGCAGCAGTGATCTAATTTAGGGATCAAGGTTTCCTACCCTGGCTCCCACAATAAGACAAAAGTTGATTTTAAATCCACTCATACGAATGCTACAATTCTGGTAGGAGAAATTATACACAGGTTATAGATACTCTGCTTTCTTTGTATAGGAACTCTACTTGCTGTCAAAGCCAGTTTGGGAGGCTTCTGCCTTGTATGATTTTGGAATTCCTCCTCCTGGTGATTTTGTTCACAGCATTGCCCCACACAGCTGCTGTGGTACACTATGACAGGCTCTAACCTGCAGCACTGGAAGTAAATTGTGTGAAGTCAAGAGGGGTGAAAAAATGAGAACCAGAAACTTCTCAAGACCTTTTTGCCTCTGGAGAAAATGGCAGTATAACTGCATTCACAGTTTCATATAAATTGTGCAACTGCTCTCACTATCCATCCCTTCTGCTGTCATCCTTCGCCTTTAGGGGCAGGAGTTCCAGTGTGGAAGAACCTGAAAAATCTCCAGGACAACACCATGGTTTGTCAAATCCCTGAGCTATAGATAACAGCCTTAGCTTAGACCACTCTTGTAACAAATGAATGAGAATTCAGTGTTGTGTTAGTTTAGACCTCTGGTGTAAACTCAAGGCTGTCCTGGGTATTTGGTGGCTCCTGCTGGACTCCATGGATATCAACATCTGCACTGGCTAGTTCAAAGGTGAAGGTCTATCCATGCAGCTGAATCAATTCTGATTGAAGTACAGACTTGTCCTTAGAAAGGAAATGTATTTGAGCTCATATTTTTTAGTTTTGCATTTTTAATGGAATGGGTTTGCTTCTTTAATCACTTATCTCAGATTGTGTCGCTCCCATCTAATTTATCTACTGCTCATCTCTAATTTAATTCTACCTACTTACAGTAGGATCTCCCTGCTTCCACTGAGAGCAGGACCTCACTGGGTGTTCACCAGGAGGCCACAAGCTCCCTCCAAGTTCTGAGGAGTTTGATTCTGACTTGTCTCATAGCCTTTTTCCCATCAAAATATTTGATGTGGGGTTGCAAGCCTTTACTCCACTACCAAGAAATCATCTTGATTTTTGAAAAAATGCACATGGACACATTACTAATGCTCCTGATGAAAAACAGAGACGAGTTTCATTTCACAGTAGAAATGTTTCCCTTGAAGGACTTCAGTCCTCTATGGTCATTGCAAAAAAACCCAAGAAAACAAAACCAACCAACCAACCAAAACAACAACAACAGAGAGAAGTAGGTATACTGTGTTGTTTTGGTCTCAAACTCAGCAATGAGTGGCTATAATCTATTTTAAATGTGCTATCAGTTAAGATACTCTGTGTCTTATAGTGAGTAGATTAGCACCTTATAAATCAGTACAGGAACCAGAGTGGGCCTAAAGGTATTGGGAAAACACAATGCTTGAGTGTCTCCTGACCCAGAGACCTTTCAATGCAAATGGATGAGATAAATGCACCGGAAGAAAAAGGAAATCATGAGACCCCACAGTTAGCTGCGGGATGACAGCAAACATTGTTAGGTACAGTGGCTTGGGGGGAGCAAAGCAGAGGGAAAGCAAATGAAGGAGTGAAAGAAAGAGGGTTAGAACAAAGAGTCAATGAGCTGAATGAGGTAAAAATACGCACACTGTTGAAAATATGCACATGCATATGTCTCTGGACGCTTAGTGACCCATGCTTTGGCTGCTTTTGTGATTCCTTCTACTGCCTGAATCATGCAATATGGGTAAGATGCATCTTACTTTCTACTGCTTGTAAAATGGGTGTAGGAGTCCATGCATACTCTTCCTTTACCCTCCTTCTCCCATTAGCCCTTCCTTTGACTATTTATGTTCTCTCCAGGAAGTATCTATCTGTTGGTATTAGGCCACAGCCCTTGTTCAGGAAGTCATGCCTGCTCACATGGCAGCACTTTGTGTAGTCTGTGTGATACCTATGTTACTATTGCTTCTTCTTCTATTAAGCTGTATTATATATGAAGTTTTTTGTTAAAAACATTAAAAAATGCACGAAATGCACTTTAGAAAGCTAAGAGATATTCAATCTTTCCATTCTTTCAATAGTTACATTGCTGTAATCACATTTTTAGAAGGACTAGAAGGACTAGAAGGACTAACTTACTTTGTGTCAGATGCCAAGTTCCTTTATTGCCTGGGCATTAAATCCTACATGAAATTAGATGTCATTCATTCATATGGAATCAGAAACACTCATTCCTAAAGAATCTGCCCCATGTTGTGCTCAGGCAGTTGTTGGCTACAACAACCAAAATTGTCCTTCTATAACTTCTTATTTCTTATTTCATGATTGGAGGTGATATTGACACCTATTTTGGTGTGCTCATGGTTTGAGAATGGACTGCTCATCTTCCAACTTGAGCATGCAGTCATATCACTGGTATTGAAAAAATATGAGTCTTTCCTGTCTCTTGGGAGGCAAGTAATATTTTCAGAGTAAAAGGTACTCCACACACTAAGGCCTTATTCACATGAGCCTTCTGGGTACTTTTACTACCCTAATGATTTCTGACCATCTGGGGCAAATGCTCCTTTGAGGTTCTCTTTTTGCATTGGTGCTCATCAAAAAGACATGTGCAGGAGACATCCTTTTAAAAATTATTTCAGGGCCTGTAGTAATTTGGAGATCAGAGATGACTTTAAAAGCTGATTAGTTCTGAGTGCCCTCATTCTCTCTACAAGATCATAAGTGTACAGAATTTTCTTTTGGCACCCCTGACACCCCTTGGCACAACTTTGTGATCTATTGTTCTCATTTCACAGAGAATCTCAGCCCTACGTTGGCACCTGCAGTCGTGAAAGAGAAAATGACATTATGTGTTATGATGCTTCTTCCCTGTTTTGCCCTGTTGTTATTTTGTGATACGGCAGGAACTGAAACTGAACTGCAAGCTCTGAGTGATCTGCTTAATAAACACTGAGTGTGAATTCATAAGTAGTCCCTGGAGCAACTGTACCATAAGGAGGAGTAAGAGGTGATCTCCCAGTTATGATCTCTTCCACCTGAATTGCAACAATAGGGACTAATTCTAGTCCCTTGCTATTCACCAAGAGAGCTCAGAGTCTTTCAAAACACACCCTGAAGTTATCATGACATAAAATTATATAATGGACTATAATCTGCCATGTTCTTAGGTTGTAGTTGTTGAATGTTGCCACTAAAGATTTAAAGTAGCTGTTAACTATTAGTTTTAGGTATTTATATTCATATATATATATATATATGTGAACATATATTTATATGAATGACCAGCTTTCTTTCTCCCTCCCCAGTTCAACCTCAATAAAAAATATCCTCCACGAAAGTAGCTACTAAATAACTAAAAATTAAAGACCCACCACAAATTATGACAACTCAGGAGCAAGGACTGTCTGGAAAAGCATTACTGTGGAATGTAATTATTCTCATTAAATTTAGAAAGGATAATTATTTGAGCAGTCTTATCTCATGGAAGGTGTCCTTAGCCATGGTGGGGGATTGGAACTAGATTATCTTTAAGGTCCCTTCCAAACCAAACTTTTCTATGATTCTGTGATTAACCAAAGGTATGATGCAGACTTGCAGACCTTTTTGAACCACTAATACTGGTTTTCCTTTTATTTCCCCAAAAGCCAAGAAGTCTTACAGACTCCAAACATAAAATATCCAACTAGTTGATCAATGGGATTTCATCTTCCTGTCCTTGTCTGTCTGGAAAAGGTGTGTGCAGCTTAACATGTTTCCAAGGCCTTACAGGACTGGGTCCCACTTGGCAGTGGCAGAAGAACACCAAGGAGGATGCACATTCCCCTTTCCTTGCTATGTACAACAACATAATGGCTCAATAGCCTAAACATAGCTTGGTCTGACTGTTTTGGATACTGCCCAATGTTCAGAATAATGTCAATAACTGTAAGAAGTTGGACTTATCTGTTTGACTTTCCATGACTGTGCCTTAGGGCAACACGGCTCCTCATGCCACCAGGCCACTACTGGAAGCATTTTGAACTGGATGATTAATAAAGGTCTTTAGCAGAGATTAAACTGGCTTACAAAACTGACTTGGAGCTGACATGTGTAGTATAACTAGATTTTTCTTTGAAAACACCTCTTTTACTACCTAACAGCTTTCTCTGAATTCTATGAGAACTTATGGCTAGACCTCTAGGGGATTTTATCCTGTCTTGTTACAAGCAGTAGTTAATGTCCCTCTTGCCTTTTCAGATTTTTCAAAGATGGCATTAGATGACATGACATTTCAACCAAAATACTATTTCTTCTGCTTAAATTTCAGCACAAAGATTTACATGTATCAAGAACAGTGGATATCAAAGGCTGGCACACTTGTTGGTGTTGAAACTGCAAAAAAAATTCATCCCTGGCTGAATATATACTGTGTCATGCTGAAAATGCTAAATGACCCTTCAGACTTTGCTGAGAAACATTATCTATTCAATTAATGGGCCATAAAATGATTTAGATAAAAGACAAGCCTGAAATGTCTTTAGAAATCCAAGAGAGGAAAGATAGTGCTATCTAATTTCTTAAACTTCAAGGATATAAAAGGTTTAGGAAATGTAAAACATCACTTGCACAGGATTCTGAATAACACTTAAGGAAACCAGAAACTACAAGCTGAAGGGGAAGGAGAAGTGCAACATCCTATATGCAGTAAAACACACATTAATGCATGAATGCACACTGTCATTTTCCAGGGGCAATGCATTTAACACACTTTCCAGCTGGGATGACTGAGGGAAGAAGTCAAGTTATCTGACCACAGACTTTGGTCAATGGCTCTGTGTGATCAGAAGTAACACTTTCCTGGCTCCCACAAACCACTACACCAGTACCTCTTATAAATAAATGTTTTTCAATCTGTGAAATAATTTATAAGCTGACATGGCTATTATGCCATGATAAACCAGCAACTGTACACCTGTATTGATACATATGCAAAAAATTTTAAAAAAAAAAAAAAAAAAGGAAAAACTAAGGATTCAACTTTCATTGATTTTATCCAATTGGATTTGAAGATTTCATCCTATAATTGCTCAAGTTGCAATATTATCTCAAATTTGCAGAGGACTACTTAAATTTTTTTCTTGCCTTTTTTTTTTTTTTGTCCTTTGTGTTTTATAGTATAATTCTGCTATTAGTTAACCACTTTGCTTCCAACTACACCCCACACAGAGATGCCAACAATATCTTCCCTCTCTCAGGTGCAAAGAAGTTACCATTTTATCTTTAGCAGGTCCCTCAAGTGTTCACTGCACAGTCTTAAGGAGCAATCATGATGTACAGAAGAGGGAGTCACATGAGCTCCTTATTGCCACATATTTCATGGTGATAAACTGCAGACAAGGCCCTATGCACTCCAGTGAGCCGTGGCCAGGATTCTGTTTTTTATGTTGCTTGGTTTGGGTGACTCAAAATCATTGAACTATTTGAGGAAAACTAATGATTTTCTGCTTCTAAATTTATAGATAGGAAAATGTAGGTGTCTCCAACAAGAAGAGCAATCTGCAGTGGTAAGGAGTCATTTGCATTGTATACAAAATGTTAGCTTTGTCTTTCAGAGTCCTGAAAATACACACTGAATCACACAAGTCCAAGTTAATATAGCTGGCTAGCTCATTATACATAGAAGGGCACAAACCAGCCTCAAATTAGTAAAAAAGATGGAGTTGAGATATTTTAGGCAAACTTAACTTTCATTATTTCAGTAAATTTAATAGAGGTTTATTGCACTAGGAGATAAAAAACACAGTTAAGTAGATTTCAGGTGCTGGATGTCACGATAAGGATAGCAAAATGCAAGAAACCAATAAAAATGTGTAAATTGTATCAGTCCAAGGCAAAAGGGACAGTGTATCCAAGGATAGTGAATTTTATAAATAACTCTAAACTTGCTTTCCAGTGGAAGAGGGATGAGGGTTGTCCAATCTTCCACATCCAGCACTGTCCAGCTCCCACACTGTCGCTGCACTGAGGCCATGATTGCTGGGTGAGGGCAGGGCCTTTGCCTGGGCAGGAGCTGCTGGGTGCTGCCTTTCCTCTGTTGGAGGGTTTGGGCTCTTTTCTCTCCAACCACACTGCTGTTATTGGGCAAACTGCATCAACGTAAGGTCTTTGAGGCCTTTATGTCTATGAGGACAATTGATCAAGAAGTTCAGATATCACTAGAAGTGGGAGGACTGTCAGAAGGAAAGACACTGCAGCTGTATTATATTTCCTGCTCTTAAGAAAAATGGAAGTAAAAAATAAATAAGAGAACATCTTGCTAGTTCTGCCTAGGGAGCATGTTTTTCTTCCCACCAACAGACTGAACCTTCTTCTACATCTGTGTAACAACAGCACAAATTCAGGAAACTGCAGCTCTTGGTACATGGAAAATGATGAAATGTGTAAGATGTGTAGGGTGGTCTGCCAGAATGACCAGCAGACTCTTCAACCTTCCACAGCTATCTCCAGCCCAGGACACAGCACTGTTGCTGCTGACAGCACCATTTCCAGAAGCTCTCTCCTTCTAGGACTGTTTGCTCCAGATGTGCTGTCGTGAGAATGATGTCAAGTTCCTATGAAGAGATTTCATGGCCTCCTTATATGTAGGTGGCAAGAATAGGCTTTGAATTTTCTGGTAGTGCAGGCCTTGCCAAGGATATGCCATGGCTTCTATTAGTGTGGTCCATCACTAGCTCACACTGGCTGAGTCCTTCTGTACGCACCAATAAAGCATTTTTGCTGTTACCTATGAAGGCATTTCCAGGAATACTGGAGGGACAGTGGAGCACCTGGTCACGGTGTGACCTGACTTTGCTCGCAGTTTAAACTCTGTAGCATTGTTCCCTGATAAGTACCATGGTCAAGGAAATGTTTGCTGATATCATCACTCTCCCGGTTTCTCTGGACAGCAGCCTTATTGCCTGTGCTGTGACCTCGTGAGAGCACTTGGATTAGCCAAGCTGATCCTAGTTAGACTCCGTGTGTTTGCTGAGATGCTGGGGCAGCTGGTGACACAATAGGCAGCTCTCCTCCGTGTAAGCTACTATTCCACAATGGCTTCTTTGATCACTCTGATGGGATGAAAGTGAAAAGGTTCTTGGTTTTAAGGTAGTTGAAAAACCAAGGAGCTATTCACAGAAGCATCTAGGTCAAGCTACATGTGTTTGAACTAAGTAAAATCCCTTTTAATTTTTAAGGGGGAGATGGATTTCTCTGGTATGTCAGCTGAGCCTTCTTTTTCCTTGGTTATATTAACAAGCAGAGCTGAGGTACTTCATTATTTAGTGTTTATAAAACTCTTGTCAACTCTTTGGAGCACACATGGTGCAAATCACTCAAGCCACAGCTGTTAATGGTGTGCAGTGTTTCTGTAGAAGTAGTTTACTTGGTTTCTTGTTATTCAGAACAACTAAAGGTCACATAAAAGAAAAGGATCTAGGCACGGTGTTTTCCTTACAGTTAGTCAGCAAGCAACATTTCTGTAGGAAATTGTGTGAGATTTGACTTTTTGATATGAAAAAATATCAGATGGAAACCAGTAAATTGTTCAGAGGATGCTGTCTGTCTGCTCTGCCCTGGGGTAATCTTGATAAAGATCATCTGCGGTGAGTGAGTGCTAGATCGAAACTCTGGCATAGTCTGCCAGGAAATTTACCCCAGATTTGGTAAAAATTGTTTGAATATGAGGTGCTTCCAAAGAAACATTTAGTTGTGAAGTGTGTGCTCATCTGTGCCATTTGTCTGCTTTCCTGACCACTGGATCCACAAAGCAGACCTCCACTTGGCCCTCATTGCAGTGCAAAAGCACTGAGAACATGAATAAAAATTACTTTACTCACTTCCCTAATTCCACTGGATGGAGATTTTCTGAGCTGCCAAAGGGTTTGAGAAAAACCTTTAAGAGGATCCCCCCTCAGTGGTTTTATGGCTCAGAGACTGTTCCTCAGGATCAGTAAGAGAGATATTTGCCCTAAAATTTTGAAGCAGGGAAGCAGAAGTGTCAGGAAGAAGCACAGAGCAATAAACTCCCCTGATGTCCCCATGTTTCAAGTTCTCAGGGAAAGTGCTGAAGCAGGAAGTGACACTGCTGAAAGTGCTTAAGCTGGATGCAGAGGGGAACACAGAGGCACCCAGAGTGTGCACAAATCTGTGATAGGAAGACCAGCAGGACAGATAAGTTGGAAATGGAAGCAGAAAACCAGAGGCAGAAAACAGAGGAGGGGGATGAAGGGATTGATGAGCCGGCTGTGTTCACCTCTCTGATCACTGCCTCTCACACACATGTAGGTCTGCACTGCCAGTACAGCAGTGTGAGAGCTGAACTCCTCTACAGAGACCACTGCTCTCCCTTTCCTGAACTTTGAAAAGTTTTTTGCTTGTTTTTGCCTTTCTTCAAGTGTATTTGCACATATGCTGTACAGTATCCTCTGCTCTCTGAAGATAAATCACTGAGCTTCACACCCTCAGGTGGCTTGGGGTTGGGAGGCTGAAGGGTCTTGTGATGAGTAGGGTCTCAGGGGACCTGCTCTTGAGCCTTATAAAGCACTGAAATACAACAGAGTTGCAAAAAGGAATATAAAAGCTGTATTATGTTGGTATAAAAGGTTATGGAGCACCTGCCCCACGAAGACAGGCTGAGACAGTTGGGGTCGCTCAGCCTGCAGAAGAGAAGACTCCAGGGAGACCTCATTGCTACTTTTCCACATCTAAAGGGACTTATGAGAAAGATGGGGACAGACATTTTAGCAGAGCCTGTTGGAATAGCACAATGGACAAACTTTTTAAACTGAAAGAGGGTAGATTTTTACTAGATAAAAGGAAGAAATTCTTTACAATGAGGGTGGTGAAACACACTGGAGATGCTCTGTGTGCTCCATCCCTGGAAACATTCCAGGTCAGCTTGGATAGGGCCCTCAGCACCCTGACTGAGTTGAGAACGTCCCTGCTCATTGCAGGGAGGTTGAACTAGTTGGTCTTTAGAGGTCCCTTCCAACCGTAACCATTCTAGGACTCTGCACTCTGATTTTCTGGCTCGCTCTCCCTTGCTGGTGAGCCAGGATCGAGGATTTCCGCTCTCTGCGGAGGCAGCGCGGCCCCGGGCGCTTTAGTGACCTCATACTGCCCTCTCCTGGCCAACGGTGGAAATGGCTCTTTTTGGCTCAGCTCCAGGCGCGCACCCGAGCCTGGCCCGGGCGAGAAAGCGCGGGGATGGCCCGGCCGGGAGCAGCTACCGAGCGCTAGTCACGGTCACTCAGCCTGGGGACAGCTCCGGCACAGCAGCACAGAGCCGAGAGCAGCAGCCACAACTCCGTGTCCCCCGTGTCGCAGCGCTGCGTGCATGCAGCACTGCGGGCGCTTCCCCATCCATCTCCGCGCGGCTGGAAGCACCGAGCCCTGGTGCCTCTTCAGCTGGGGCACTGATTTTCCTCAGCCTCGCCAGTCCAGGGTTTAGGTAACCGAGAGGCTTTTCCTAGGCACGAATGCAAGCACGTGTTGCAAATAACCACAAATTAATGTTGCTGGACATACAGCAGCTGCTGGGAAGTCTAAGTTAAGAGCCAAAAAATCAGCACAGTGACACAAACTGAGAAGGTTTTTTCCTTCCTCTGTCTTCTGCTCTTTAAGTGAATTTTCAAAGGTACTGTCCTATTAATAATAATAAAAAAAAATCTTAAACTTTAAATGGAAAAGGTCTTGTACTTTCATAAGAAGAAAAAAGGTCAGAATGCTGCATATTTTCTTTTTTTCAAGAGAGGAGTCTTTATGAATAAAATTAAATCTTGAGACTTGCATTAAACCTGAGAAAATAGATAGTATCATCTACATTATTAAAATTCCCAGGCTAGTAATTTACACTTGAGTTCAGTTTATCCCTGTCCATTGCCTTGGCTGTCCTCTATTCCTGGACTGCTGAATGCTGAAGGCACTCTCCTTTTTCAAGACTATGATTAGATTTAACATGCACAACCGGCACAGAGGCTATTCCTGAAATGCAGTGGAGCCTGTTATAGTTATAAACAAATTCCCCCTAATTTCTTTGGGGTTTTTTGGGTTTTTTTGGTTTTTTTTTTAATTATATGGGGGAATATTCTATGGAAGTAGAATATTTTCCATTGCATGCTGTAGAACTGGATGAATGAAGACGAATTTCTGATTTGTGTCTCACTTTTGGAATATGTAGCATAATTCAAATGTTTGGCTACAAAAGGCCAGTTTTTATCCCTACAGCAGCAGAGGACAGCTTGGAAACAGAACTCAGGTGCAATGAATGTTTCCTTTGGACTGGAGCCATTCTGCAATGAGCTGAAGAAGGAAGTCCTCTCTCCTAGTGAGGGACTAGGATTTCTTCCAGTACTGCAGTCAGAAAGGCAGTGCCAGCAAGATGCTGAAGGAGCTGCTGAGGTTCCTGACTCTCAGAGTGGGCTATTGCCCTGCTGTTACCAAGGCCTTTCTCAGCACAAGAGAAGCATGGACATACTGAAGAGAGTCCAGTGAAGGACAGCTAAAGTGATTTAAGGACTGGAGCATCTCTCCTGTAAGAAAGACTGAGATAGCTGGGACCGTCCAGTCTGGGGAAGAGAAGGCTCAGGGGATCTCATCAATGTATATAAACACCTGAAGGAAAGGAGCAAAGGAGACAGAGCCAGGCTGTTTCTACTGGTACCCAGGGCTAAGATCAGAGACAATGGGCACACACTGAAACATAGGAGGCTCCCTCTGAACATGAAGGAAACAGTTTTCAGTGTGAGGATGGGCAAGCACTGGTCCAGACTGCCCAGAGAGATTGTGGACTCCCTATCCTTGGAGAAATTCAAAGGCCATCTGGAGATGATCCTGAGCAATTCACTGTAGATGGTTCTGCTTGAGCAGGTGTCTCCAGAGATCCCTTCCCACCTCAGCTATTCTGTTATTGTGTGAACTTTCTCAGAGCCAAAAGGCTTCTGTATATGTAATACCTTGATTCTTCAGAAGTTTCATTTTATCCTGACACCGTGGCACATTAGTTGTAACCATACTGTTTTGGAGATGTATGTGAGCCTGGCAGCTCTGTTTGAACTGGTTGTATGGCAATTTATTGTAAAGGGTGTATGGTCTCTAAGTAAGGAACTTAACATACCACACTCTTGGAATGTTCATCTTTAAAAAATAATTCATCCTTAGCTGGCCTGTTTAGTCTAATGTAAAGTGTTTTACTTGCAGTATCTGTTTCAATAAAGTCCCAAAATCTGAGCGCTTCCAAGAACTATTGCTGAAAGTGGAATTCATTATTCACAGATGGTCTACTTTCTATGCAGGTGAAACAGGGTCACTGTACATCTTTGTATATTCTTTTTCTCTCTTGGTGAACATTAGGGATCTAACCCTCTCTCTTCCCAGAAACAGTTGAAGATTTTTTTCTCTCCAACTGATCAGCATGGTGTGACTCCAAGGATAACTTTGGTGCATGACTTCAACAGAAACTTGGGTTGACCCACTGGCATGGGTAACAGAGCTGTACAGGACAGCAGATATTGAGAAAAAATTTCATATTCTTCAAAGACCAGAGCAAAATGTAGCTATTAAGATTTTGAATTGTTACTCTAAAATCTCCCTTGATGAGTTATTTCCAGCATCTCTCCCAAAGAAGATGCTTTTTTTTTTGGTAAGTCAGAGAAATTAATTTGGAAGCAATTTCTCAAGTAATTATTTCTGCTTGCCGGTGTTTATGACATCCTCCCTGCAAATACCGTGTTCTGAGGGCAGTACTTCCAGGTGAGTTGTATACAACAAACATTCCAGCATTCCAGGTAACAGAGAGGAAATCTGCTGTCTAGATGGTTTGCTGAGAGCACTGTTACTACTGCATGGAAGGCTGTGAAGATGACACTTAGCAGCTCACACCCCCACATTTCAGACTTCTGCACCAGATGCCCAACACTCTAGATCTAATAAATGGAAAAATATTATAATTGTGTCTCATACATTCCTGAATGGTGTTAGTGAAAACACTGTGATTTACACATCTTTCAAGGAAATCAGTAACTGCAGAGAAACAGTCCCAATTCGAGCAGCTGCTGGTTTTGTCAACTTGTCTTTTCATGTCTTCAGTTTCTTAGTCAAAGCACGACAGATTGTTCAAGTATTCAGCTGCAGGTACCACTGCAGCTGAGGTAGGAAAGGTATATTTAATGCAATGCAATCAACTTTGCAATCTTTTTAAAGAGGGTCATCATTTTTTCTTATCAGTCAACAGGAAGAGGGGATGAAAGGACACCAGCTCTTTCTAAAATAGAGCAGAAAATTGGCATTGTTCTCTTCTTATTCTGCTCTGCTCAACAGTGCACATTCAAACATGCAGAAGTGTTCATGTTTCTGGAGCCCAGCAAAGTAAAGATTTCAAACAAATGAAATAATGGCATAATAATATGTTGATAGAAAAGAGCTGTGAAAGTAATTAAGACTTGGTTATAGATCAGAATAATGAAAATCACCGACCAATTAAGTACAGGGAGGAGAAAGTTTTATGCTGAATAAAATATTTTTTCCAATTTAGCTGTAAACTTTATGTATAAACAACAATTATATTGAATAATTTGACCAGTCATATGTAATATATGCATAATGGAAACATAGTTGGGTTCTGGACATATTTATGAGCAGGCAAAGAATGAGAATTGTGAGGCAGATCTATACGTTCAGTTCTGAGATCAGATAGAGTATATAAGCAATCAATACACTGTCAAGAGACATAACTCTTTGGGGCACGTTCAAGATCTCTTTTCTGACTTGCTGTCTCTGGTCATGAACATAAATCTGCTCTGCTGTAAATCTGGATATCAAATCCTAGGTGTTTCTGTGTCGCCGTTGTGCCACGCTGGCATTTGACTAAGACCAAATATAGAAGATATATAGAAGATATATCCACTTGGAGTGGATTTGCTTGTGCATTCAATCTAAAAAAGGAATTCAGACAAAAAACTAGGATATAAACTAGAGCTGGAGCTGGACTACTCAGATATTTCCCTTTCCTTTCATTCTGAAAAACATGCATTTTAATTCACAAAATCATGTCAGATGATTTACATTTTTGAGACCATTGAGCAAAGGTCTCATAAAGAAAAAGAATTGCACATTTACAGAGCAACATTTCAGATTTTTTCTGTTGAGACAAAATTTCATTTAGACCTCCTTGTGAAATTACCTTCCCCCGGTTCTCCAATAGACCAAACAAAGCTTTAGCAATGGTATAATCATATGGGTGTGTGTATTCATGTTTCCCTCAAGCTTCCCTAGAAGCTTTTGGCCAGGTAGTAATCTCAGATGTTATGAAGACAGGTGCTGTCTAGGGAAGTCTGAACATAAGAAGGCTGTACTCTTTACTCACACGAGGAACCCATAAGTGAAAAGAAAACGAGGGACAGCTGAGGATGAGAACTCTCAGCACTCATATTTTTGACATTGAAAGTTTTTCACATGTAAGATCCAAATTCTACAAAAATCAGTTCACTGAGAAAAAGATACCAAAAAATTTTTAACATCAAAAAAATAATTTAAATTTTGACTTAGGCAAGGGAACTAGTAAATCAGCTGTCCTCAGTGCTCCTTGTGCAAGGTACTGTATTTCAGTGTGGAACTGTCAAAACAATTGCCCTTACACAAAGCTCAGAGGTCAGACTAGACAACCAGAACAATAGAGGAGCAGGCTCTGTAGGCAACATGGAATAACACCACTGGTGACTCAGTTTTTGGGCTTACCCCAGGGCTGGCAGGAGAAACCAGAGCAAGGCAGAAGGTACTGAAGTATGACTTGTCCAGCTGGGCACTGCTGCTATTTATGCCTGTGGTTCCTTCCATTTTGCAAGGTTATGAAGGGAAGTTCTTATCTTAGTTCACCTCTTCCCTAAAAAGTGAGCAGGAGCATCTAGGTCCCACAATCAGCAGCAGGTAGACATCTCCACAGGATGTGTCATCCTACCTCAAACAGAGTGCCTAGAGTAAGATGAACTGCCTTCCCCAAATGCCTATTTCTTTGTCTGACTGACAAAGAAGCTCACAAAGCCGTCTTAGGCTGCAGCCCTGGCTTATAAATGGATGGAATTAGGTGAGCTGGATCCTCTTTTAGATTGTCCAAGAAAGTCAGGGAGTGACTGTGGGGCACAGAACCTTCTTGCAGGGATTGCAAAGCTTGCAGAAAATATGGACAGAAGTTTGATCAGTTCCTGTGGCAGGAGAACCAGGTTCCTGACTATAATCCAGCAAGCAGCTAACTGCACTTTAAGTTCTTTCCTCATTAATATTTCCAGAAGTAGCAAGTGCGGTTATAATGCTGTTTTTTAATGGTGATTTAAATGATTCATAGCATTTACAAAGACTTTGTTTTGCCATTGCAATTATTGACCAGTTATGTCTACCACACTACCACTGCCCTTTAAAAGATCACAGAGGTTTTTATTTTTAATGAAAACAAGCTTTAAAAATATCCTTTGAAAACATTTCATTTTCCTTAATGCAACCATCTGAAAATACCCAGACTTCCTAAATGCATTAATTTCTGATTTTCTTCTCTTGGCCTCTCTGGATCAGGTTGACACTTGTGTTGTGCAGGGTGGTCAGGATTCTCTACCTGTGCAAGACATGCTGAGAGGCATTTCAGCAATGATATAAGAAATGCCAGCTGAGAGAGAGATGTTTTTCTGGAAATCCTTCCTACAATGCTCCTGCACATTTGATGCACAGTGAAATAATATAGGCTACAGTGAATTAAGTAGTGTTGCCATTTTAGGGTTTTTTTGGTTTTTTGTTTTTTTTGGTTTTTTTTTTTTTTTTTTTTTTTTTTTTTTTGGTTTTTTTTTTTGTTTTGTTTTGTTTTTTTTTTTTTTTTGGTCTCCACAAATGCCAACACAGAGTCACTTATTTTGACTTACACTTACAGACTTAGAAGTATATGTATATGTATATGTATATGTATCATCCTGCTCTCAGCTTCTCAGGACATGATCCAGTCTGAAGGTTATAATTAAGAGCAGACACTCCCTCTTCACCTCTCCAGAGACTGCAAGACAGGATCACCGTTGCTTTTTCCATCTGACAAATAATCAAATCTCTTTTCTGTCTGTCAGCTGTGAGGCAGACACCAGCCTCTCATCCAGAAGAGATGCACACACTGAGCCACACAAAAAATGCAGAGCTCCTTCTATCATTGCAAACAGGGGGCAAGACCCCGCCTGTGTCCCAGGTCAGCGTAACCACCTGTTACAGTAGAGATTTAGGACAAAATCTGTGGTGTCCTTGCAGGGATTGCAGAAAGATTTTCTTTGCCTGCGTGCATTCTCCACACCACAGCTTGCGCGGGGTGGCCTCAGCCTCAGCAGCATGACTCGGTGCTCCTGAGAGGCAGATGGTGTCCAGATGGATGAGCTGTCTGTCTCATCCCAGCCAGCCTGAGCAGCCCGGCAACTTGCGTGAGGGCAGTAACCGGAGCTCAGAGAGGTCATTATGGGATTGATTGCTACAGGATGAGCTCTGACATCCAGGCGTTGCACATAGGAACTGGAGTGTCTGACCTTTAAAACAGTTTAATTAAGATGAACACTCAGTTTATTTGTATCCAGAGGTTTAGTTACTGTGACACAACACCATGCGACCCTGGCTGTATCAGGTCTCACCCTGGTTCAGTGGGTGTGAAACCAGCCCTTGGGTACCCACAGCATGGGGGTCACAGAATCCTGGCTTTGATTTGCCTGCTCTTGCTGGGGGGGGGACAGGCCTCTTCTTGTGTGTTGGGTGGCTCTTAGAGAGGCTCTCAGCTCCCTCTGTGCTGGTGTGGCAGAGGACCACTGTCCTGGGTGGGCCCTAGCCATACTGGGCAGCATATCCAGGGTGTCCCTTATCTGAGGGTGGCATGGAGTCTGGTGGCAGTGCGGGACAGTTTTGTTTGATAAGAGCACAGGAAGCACGTTTTTCCCTTCCACATGCACACCAGTGTCTGGAGAGAGGTGAGTGCCACTGCTTCTGTTCAGGTTATTTTGCCCTGTGACATGGGAGGGAAACAGAGCCACTAACTGCAGTGGCACCATACAGCTTGTCTGAACACTTTCTTTTGTTGATAACAGCACCCATGCCTCATAGGTCTGGAGCTGAATAAATGTCACGAACCAAAGCGTGTTTCAAAGGAGAGCGCTTGGCAGGAGAATCCGACCCCATTTGCTTTCTCTGCCCTTTGTCTTTCAGGCAGAAAGTACAATGCTGTTGTAAGGATGACTGCAGTGCTGTGGTGATACATTTGGATCAGAGTACATAGCATTACTACTACTTATATCAAAGATACTGGGCCATGTTCCTTTCTCTTGTAGCACTACTTGAAGAAAATGATGTCTGCTTCTGTTGGTATGGTGCTCCTCAGTCTGATCCACTCCTTCTAGCCACAATTTCCGAAGTATCAGTGTTTGCAGTAACTTCAAACAGAAGTGCAGAAGTGGAAATCAGAGGACAGACAAATGTTACCAGGTATTAAAGTCTGTTTAACACTGTCACTGCCACTTTTGGTATAGTGAACATTGCAGACTGGCATATTACAATCTAAATCAGTTTTCTCTGGAACATGGGGTTTCCCTACAGACCGCCTCAAGGTGGAGTTCATAGTAGCTCTTGTGAGTTTTATCCCAAAAATTTTTATTTTCAGTGAGTCAGACTGAGAAAGAAATCAGAGGTGCTTTACTGCTCTGGTGTAATTTCAGCTCTTTCTTTGAATACAGACATCTACATGTGAAATCTTTCATTGTCTTAGAAAACATTGATATGAGGCACAAGGACTAAAACAGTAATTTTTTTTTAATACAGACTTCATTTCTCACATCTCCTTTGCTATTCATCTTGGATCAGCTAGGTTAGAACTAGAATTAATCAATTAGGCATTGCTATTCTCCTCAAGAATCTAAGAAACAGCAAACTGACTGGCATTTCATATCCTAGCAGGATTTAGCAATCATTAAAAAGTAATTAACAGTAATGAACAGTTTATCTTGTTTACATATTGCATTGAAGAAAACCTATGTAACTGTGCTGTTGTTGATGCCACTTTTCAAGTAGATTGTTATCCAGCTGCTCTTCAATGGCAATACCTCTAAGGTTGTGCTGGGAACAGCTTGATTCAGTTTGGATGAACTGAATCACAGCTGTACCCTGAGATGTCTGTCAAAACCTGCCCTCTCTGTGCATGGCTCCCTGCAGCCATTCTCCTTCCAGAAGCTTTTTCCTTCTGCTTCACACCCAGAAGGCTTTGACCCCGTGTGCACACAAGCTGAGAGGAGGTGGTTATTCTCAGGTGTCTGCCCTGGCCTTGCCCTGATCTGTCTCCAGGAGGCCAGGGACATGCACAGGGCAGCTCAGCCCTGAATTATCTGCTACGGCTATTTAATGCAGCAGAGCGTGAGTCAGCCCCACACCTACTGAAGATACAAGAATATCCAGCAAAGTCCCTCGCTGCACGAAAGTATTATTGGCTTATTGGAGGCAGGCTCCTGCAGTCCTGAAATAGCTCTTCTGCTAATAGCCTCCCTCAGTTCCCCAGAGGCAGACAGGGTTATGGATGCCCAACCTGATAGATGTCTGATACACATGTTTTTTAATAACTGAATGATAAAATATTCAGTAATCCCTGGGACTGCAGCGCCTGGTCTCTAGCCATGACATAGCATAATTTTCTGAGCAGCTGCCTCTCAGGGCCTCAGGGCTTAATTTAGAATCCATTGAGATGAGTAGGAGTTTTCTGTTAGAACTGGTAATGCTGGATCTGGCCCAAAGGTCCGGATCCTTCACCATCTTATTTGTACAGGTGACCCTTAAGGAGTCTGTGCTAGGAGCATTGACTAGGTAAGTGTTGTACCATGCTGGCCTCCCCAAGCTTCAACAAATACGTCCTGAATCTATTTCCTCCTCATGTATTATTTGGGAAGGAATTTGGGTACTATTTGTCATCTGGGAACTAGGATAGAAGAGCACAGGTAAAGTCTTGCTGCGGATCTAGATGACGTTTGATACCAAATCTGGTTTGAGCACCTCTAGGCAGCATCATATCACGCAGGACAGACTTATGAATTTTGGGCTTGTAGCAGATCTTTTAATATGCCACATTTCAGCCTGCTTTATCCATTATGGTTAGACAACCTGTGTTGTATGGTTGATGAAACATGACAGAGCACCACAACAGGCTGCTTCATGACCTGGGGTAAACATTAGGACTAACTCTGCTCAGATGCCTGAGGAACAACTTTCACTGGCATAGAAGTGGTAGATTCCTGTATTAGCAGTGAGTTAAAAATGCAGAACAGTTGCTTTCTTATAGTGGAGATAAAGGGAATAAAAATGAGCACATTGCAGAAAAAGTCCCCATCTCCCCCACAAAGGCATCTGTGAGGCCCTGAGCCCAGGGTCTGTTAGAGAGAAGCACTGGCTGAGTATCTGCAGACATGGAACTGGAGTCTGCATGGGGAAAAGCTAAATGAGTAACTGGTAGAGCAGGGATGCAAAACAAGTAAGCAAGGGAGGCAAACATGGGCCTTGCAGTGCATAGGGTCTTGTGGCCACAGCAGGTAAATCCCATTTTCTCAGGGTTTAATCACAGACAGAAAAGAGGGCAGATTTAATCAATCAAACCTGTCTCAGAGCTCCAGATGGTTTGACTTTACCTGTGTAGCTTCTGGCCAGTGGACTTTGGATCTATTGTCAGGACAAACAGTTACAGAGAAAATTCCCAATTTGAAACTTCCCAGTTGTACATCTTATTTTCAGCTGTGAATTCTTTTCTACTTTGTTCCTCTGTGTCTTTAGAGCAGGTTCAGGGTTATGGAGCCACTGGTTTATTTGTGTCCTCTATTATCACAGCTTAAGTGAATACCTTCTGGAAGGCATCATTCCTGAGGATATCACTCACTGAATCAGTCTTGTGAGCTCTTGTAATATACCTGCAGCCAAGCACAAAGAGGATTCACAGCTACTGAACACTTTCTGGCTGCTGAAGGAACAGCTTATCTCAAATGCTGTTCTTGGAAAGAGAACAGCTTATAGCACCAGCTCTGTTGATTTTCTAGCAGCATCTCTGTGGCATTGGTGAAATGCATTGCCCAACAAACAATGCATGGCTAACACTCTTAATAGTTACATTAGAGGGGATCTCTTCTTAACTCTTTTTCTTTGTTTCTGGAGATAAAAAAGTGTGGGATTAAACAAGTGCAGCAAGAGCCAGGGGCATGGGGTCAACTTTGAAAATTATATGTGGCAGAACTGAAGAGAAGTTATAGAGGACAAAACTGGCTGCAGCTGGACTCATCCAGGTGTTTCTGAATATTATTACTGTGTATTAATAGAGTTTCTCAGTTTACTCAATATTTGGGCACTGATAGTTGAGAGGCCAGATTTATAGCTTAATTGATTGACAGAACTCCTATAATATCAGTCAAGTTTGTACCACCAGAGAGTCAAACTCTAAGGAATATATTTGAGGTATAATTTCGATCACCACCTGCAATCAATATACTAAACTTAATGGAAAGATTGTCACTGCTTTGAGCATAGAGTAAATTCTGCTGTGTCTCTCAGTGACATTGTTACCCCTGAGGGGCAGCAGTCAGACTCAGCCCAAATTCTGCTATTCCTGCCTAGTCCCTGAACCCCTGTTCTGGGGGGAGGAACAGCCTCAGGCTGCCCTGCCCTGTGACTGCAGCTGTAATAGGTGCTCAGGAGCAAAGCCGAACTACCCTCTCCTGACTTTGTGCCTGTAATGCTCATCAAGCTGTCTCCTCTGGGAGGTTAAATTGGCAGGCAGCTTTGCTGGATATTTTCCAAAGCAGCAATACCATTCTTTGAATCAAATGAACTCATCTTTGAAGCCAATCATCCAAGTTTATCCTTGAGGTAACTTACATCTTGTTCCATATACTCAGTCGCTTTTTGCATATTTTTCTGCATCAGGATGTTTGTCAATGACAATGGATTTTTTTATTTGTTTAATTTTTTGTTCTGAATGAAGTGGGAAGTCCCATACAAATATGTTTTATGTAAATTCATGTGTGCTTGCACATGGGTCTTTTAACAGAATATGTTGGTCAGCCTTAGATGGAAGGTTTCTATGTTGATGCTGTCAGTACAAGTGTGTAACATACGTACAGGTAGGACAGGATTCAGCCTCAGCGACTGTGGAGGTGCTCAGCTGTGGTAGTCTGCCCATACCTTTGCATATACCATGCCACACAGTTGTAATAGAAGGGGCTACAATGACTCCTTTCTACCCAGCCTAATTACTTACAAAAATGGTTCAAATTTCATTTTTGTTCGAGAGGTTTTACAATGGAGATAGTTTCCACTATCCTGCTTGTCATTTTTCTGAGACTCAAAGTGGAATGCTACTGGGATGTAAAAGGCCAGTGGGTGAAGCTCAGGAAAACCTTATATGTTTTTTGGTGTTCTATAACAAAATAAAGAACTCTGGCTAATGAACTAATTTAAACACAATGAAATATCAAGAATCCATTCCCAGCACTTAAATTAGAAGTTAAGCATTACTCAGACTAGCTGATCGTGGAGAAAAAAATTGCTCCATTTCCATTCCTATTAGCACACAACAAACTCTGTGAACAGAATAGCAAGAACAGAAGAAGACACATATGAAGCTAGGATGCTCTCCTATTCCCTAAGACGAGGAGAATGGTGAGATTTATTTTCATGCTTCTTTGAACTCATTGAGTTCCTAAGTTAGGAGGAATACAAAATAAATTACCAAAATCAAGGAAATGCTGGCCAGGGACCTGTTCACTCTTGTATCTGTGGCTTGTCAAGGGTGAGAGATGAAGCCAATGGATTATAAGAAGTTAATAGTCCATTTGATCACTTGATCTCTTTATAACTCAGCATTTAGTTTTGCAGCCCAGCCCTTAGCCCAGTACTTAATAGAGTAAGTACTCTATTATTATTTGATTTAGTCTGTTTGTAGAACATCTAGCAATAAAAGTGTTATCAAAGTTATGCAACAAACATGATAGGAAAAACAAATCTACAGCCAAGCTGGCCTGTCCTAAACTTCCTACCACCTAGCCTGGGGCAGAGAGAGGGACAAAGTGGAAACATTCTTTGTCAGGCTTCTAGGATGACTTCGAGACTGGTGAGGTAGGTACCCACTGCCAGTAGAATGGAGGGGAACCCTCCCTTGGCAGGTGTCAGAGACGAGCTCTGCAGTAAGCAGCCAGCAGCTGGAAGGCAGATAGAGCTGAGAGCATCCACTATTGTGACAGCCTGCTTCAGAGCAGTCATTGAAAGGTCCTGGGTGAAGAGAGCAGGGAGGGAATCATCCAGAATATTCTTCTACCACTGATAACCACACAGCCACAGACCAAACAGAGTGGATGGTTTTCTGTTCGTGTCACTCCTGTTTCTGTTTTGCCATCAGCTGTGTGCTCTGCATAAGGAACACAGCTGTTGTGGCACTGTGCAGGGACAATCTGTGTCGGTGTTGTTTGAATGAGGCTGCATTCCAGGTGGAGGTTTTTTGTTTCTTTGTTTTGATCTGATCTGGCAGCACATTCTCCAGGAAGAAAACATGAATTGTAAGAATTAATTAGCCTCGATTTGAGATGCACAGTGAGTGGTGGTGAAGAAAGCAAAAAGATGTTTATTATTTCGCCTTTTTTTTTTTTTTTAGCTGTTCTAATTTGTTTGAGTGTATGTAGACCATCTGACTACATCAGAAAACAAGTCAAAAGTGGAATCATAATACTTTTCTAATGCCAGAGTGAGCCAAAGGCATTCTCTGTCATTTTGAACAAACTGGACACTTGCAGAATGGATGACTAATGCCCATAACACAGGCTTTATTTCATCTGATTATGTCATTTGTAGTTTCAGCACTTTCCCAAGAGAACTTCACTTATTTATATTTAAAGGGTATTTTTTTCCTAAATAGCCATAGCTAAGTAGGCAAAGCATTAAGAAAGAGTAATTTCCTTTTGCTGCTATCTATGACAGTGACCTACTGAAAGAGTCATTGCATGGGGTTAGGGTGTAGCAATATGTTAGGCAGGACTCCCTAGATCTCTTTCAGCCTGTTTTCTGTGATTTTACACACAGTAGCATTCTTCTAGGCTATTTTCAAAGATACAAGATGTCCTGTTCTGGGCTGTGTGAGGGAAAGGAGACACAGCTGTCAGAGACCAGGGGTTGTCTTTTAATTTAATCTTTCTTGCTCTAATTCACTGAAGTATGTTGTTTATGTTTGCATGGATAGGTGAATAACCTTATTTGTGTTCTGATAGTCACTGGAGGGGCTGACTGCTTCTTAGTAGAGTCACCAGGGTCTCTGTAACAAACAACTATATTTAAATATATATCTACTTTACACCAAAAATAACCAACATACATGTAGACAAAGCAGGCACAACAGAGGCAGGCAACTATCCTTAACTCTGTTCAGTCATAATACTACACAGTAACCACAAAATCCTGATGATTGCATGGCTGGATGTTCTATAATCAGTTCCAGTTTCCCAGCTAATATTGCCTGAGCTTTGGATAATTACAGTAGTCCCTTAATGTATTTTACCCTTGAATTATTGACAAGTACTTTCAACCTTAAATCCACTTAAATGTAGAATAGATTTCTGAACTGATCATTATGCTGTCTTGTGTGTCTCTTCTATTACCCTTCAGAGACAATATAGTATTTATATTTATTGAATATTTATGTTTTTATATGAAGGAAGTGTCTGAAAAAAACCCTTGGCTATGGACACATGACAAAGTATCTGAATGAGATTGTTAGCGTGTCTCCTACTCAATTCCTGTTTTTTGCTTATTCTTTTTATCACATTTAAACTTATCTTACCTTTTTCTTCCTTTCAAAATCAAAATTTCTCTTGAGATGGAATTTTGCACATATTTAAAACACACCAGGCATGCAATAGTAAGAGGTACAAAAATAAACTTGACACTCTTAACTTAGAGAAAGATTTGACAGCAATATAATCATGACATTTTTCTGGCTGGCAAGGGCAGGATGACTCCTCCCACAGTCTCAGGATAGTTGATTTTGATAAGAGTTTTGGTCACAATCAATTTTCATAACTCTACACTAATTTTATTCTGGTTTTGATCTTACTTAGAAGTGCTGGAAATTATTCAAAGTACCTGTGTTGGGGGTCTATCTGAATTGACTCTTGGAAAAATCATTCACCTGCTTTGGAATATTGTGAATTTAAGATTTTATGCTAGATATTTTTAGGTAAAAAATGAGAATAATCCCAGTATTTTTGGTGCAATGACCTGTACTGCCCTGTCACTGCAAGAAATCACCAAATAAGCACAGTGTGCTTGCTCCAGGCACAGCTACTGCCTTGGTCCCAGGGCCCAGAGAAAGAACTGCTCTCATCCACAAGCTCTCATCACTGCTCTCACTCACAATCTTGGAAGATGCCCCTTGGCTTATCAAGCAGAGTTTTGAAGTTCCACCGCCACGTGTGCTCTTGGGGATGATATTATATAGTGCCTAAAATACAGTTTAGATATTCTGGACTTGTTTAAATGTTCTGGATTTTTTAAATGTTCTGGACTTGCCTTCAATCAGAAGAGGGAAGCAGAGTCAGAGGTGTGAATGAGCTGAAACTCCAGAAGCCCAACTGAGCTCCATGGGTGCTTTGCCTGTCCAGCCATGGATCCCCACTCATTAAGGTCTCTCCATGTGCAAAGAGATCACATGCGCACATCTGGCATCTGCACATCTCATCCACTCACACCTGGCATAAACTGCCCAGGGAACACCTTGCATGTCTCACTGTTTCCTGGTACTATGTGTGAATTTAATTCTCAAAGCACTTTTTTAAACCTTGTCCTGTGTATTTGATGCTTCAGCAGAAGACGTTTATAGAAGGGTGGAAAATGCTCTTCATAAGAATAATGGTGTTCAGTGTTTTGAATCTCAGAAGAACCTGCATTTAGAACTGGGATCATCAAATGGGGAAGACTCTTCATGCTCAGAAGGGGACAAGGACAATAATGGATGCTCTCAGTTCTATGGGAGTTGTACTGGTAATTTCTGTGTCAGCTAAGTCATTTCCTGGGAATCTTTTGACAAAGGACTGAAGGCCACTGTGTCTCATGTTTATGCTCATCTGTAAATTGCTTTCCTCACTGTAAATGTGGGATTACATAAACCTCTGCCATTGATGACTGATTGCACCTACACGGGAATGCTTTTAAGAGGACATCAGGTTTTCCAAAGATACCAATGATGAGTGGCACTTGGAAAGGAAAAGAATATTTTCTTACACCAGCCACTGCAGATGGTTTCTCTGAGATGTTGACTCTCCAAATTCACTGTTCTGTCTCCTTCCTTCCCTCCCTCCCAAAATTCTCAAAATCATTTGAATTGGTGTGCTGGCAACAGATCCATTTAAAATAACACTTCATCTATTTCTTTCTTCTCCCTTTCCAAGCAGTGTTAGTATCTGGGTTCAGGCCTATGCTCCTTAAATGGATGAAACCCTGCACACTCAGCAACAGGCAAAAATGCATTTATAAATGGGTTAATCTCTTTGCCAGCTGAGTTTATTTTCAGGGAGCCTGAGCCCTTTTCCCTTTCCTGGATTTCAATATGTACAGGCCCATGTAAAGCTAGTGATATAAATCAGGTCAGCTCTGAGATTAGAGGTGTGGCAGCGAGGCAGAGAGAACATAATCAGTGCCTGCACACTGCTACAATGCTAATGACACAGTTACAAGGAGTAACTTTAATCCCAAATGTCCTATGTGTTCTGCAAAAACGTGTCAAGCTAACCTGCCAGGATATTTGAGATAAATCCACTGAACTGAACTGTGGCCTTTTCTTTTTTCTTTTTCCTTTTTCTTTTTTTTTTAACTGGCAGATGTGAGTTAAAAAAAAAAAAAAAAAAGGCGACAAACCAAATAAACTAAGAAAACCTAATTCAAATGCAGAGATTTAAAAACAGAAGCCAAACCAGTTTCAGATTTCTGGCTAGAAAGCAGATCATCTGGTGAGAAAAAAAGAATAAAAATACAATGGCCAGTATATATTTTAGAAAACAGAAGGAGTTTCATTAAAGCAGTGAATAATGAAAGATAGAGGAAACACATAATATTTCTGCAGTATGATCATTATCAGCGAGGTTCTGGCCTTAATTGTCTGCAACTATTGTAATTCAGCATATGCAAAACTGTGAGCTGGCTAGTTGTGCAGTTCCATGCTGTAATTATTACAAGCATAAATAATTAATATTTGGGGATAGTATTCCTGGTAGAAAGGTCCTTTTTTTAATTCTTTCCAAGGTGATTTGTTATGCAAGTGCACGAATCCCAGATTGGTACTTCTAATTAAATGAGAGATTTCTTCCGAGGTGAGCATGTTAGATAACAGAGACAGAAAGCTGCATGGCCAAGCACGCAGGTTGTTGAACTTATTTTTAACCTCTTCATCATACTTTGTCCATCTTTCTTCAAACAGATCAGCTACTAATAGCAACTGCTTTTGGAACTTGTTAACATTTCTGTAGGATTAGTTCGGATCAGACTGTCAGCCAATTTAACCCAATTTTATAACACTGATGACGGATTCGTCTTGAAAATGTCAGAGCCACAGCTACAGGAGCAGGATTTAAGGAAACAGAGTAGACCACACATCACAAGTAACAACGTGCCTTTAGGTATTTGAAGCTTAGTGGATAGTACCAGTGTTTGAGTCCTTCTAGCTTTGCCTTTCACCAGGTGCTTTTAGACTTTTGCACTTCAATTGAGATGTATTTTGGGGTTGTATTAACAGTGTTTTGCTGATTTAATATAATTATGTAGTGTGAAATTTTATGGATGGTTGTTCTTATGTTTGTGGAGTTCATGGCTTAAGATAATAATAACATCAAAGAAACAACCAGATATTTCACTGTAACAGGTAAATTTAAGAAACAGTCTTTTAATGAGAGGTTGGGCAAAAGCTGTCTGTGGAGCATAGTGACGAGGTGAGCAGATCAGCATCCTCCTGTTATTTCAGTAGAATTATCAGCAAAGCTTCTGGATAATTTATGCATTGAAAATGCATTTGGCAGTTCAGTTCAAGGTAGAAAAAACATTGATGGAGACCAAATAAAGCAAAGCTTGGCTTTGGTTTAAAAAGCAAGTTTAAAAACAAAACACCTTTTCGGTTTGGGAAGATGGATATTTTTGTTAAGATGTTTTACTATGGAATGGACAACAAAATAAACCAAACCAAACCAAACCAAACTAAGCTAAACTAAACTAAACTAAACTAAAATAAAATAAAATAAAATAAAATCTTGCTACATGAAGTTTGCCAGTGTCATGTGTATCTATCATGTGTCCTCCCACGTGTCTCATTACCTCTTCCTCTATCAATTTTAAGCCAATTACACAGATCCTGAAAAAGTAAATCAGGTCTAAGAGCTCAGACAGGTCTAGAGAATCTACTCAAGACACAGATCTTTCCAGCTCTGATAAGTAGTCATACTTAAGTTAGATTATAAGACTAGTTTATTTTTTAAAATTAGGTTAAATTACTAGTATTTTCTTCTTTACCATATATTAAATACTAGAAACTTGTTGTTCCATGAGAATATGACCATTTCTTTTTGTAATCTTTCAGTTCAGTCCTGGGAGTGAAGAGATCTGAGTTTTATCTAAGTTCACAACAGTGAAATCCTGGGTGAACTAAGAATAAATGAACATTTTTATTAAAAAGTTGCCATTGACTATAGAAACATCCCACAGTCGAATGTTTTTTGTATCCATAATATATATTTTTGTAAAAGCTGATTTCATAGGCTCCAAAATCCACAAAAAACCTCTTGGTAAGAGATGTTTCCTATCTCTTTTGCCAATCAATTATGGCCTGCAAGCTTCCTAAAGCTGAATTCCATTTCAAATACTCCTTACTCAAAAGCATGTTTCTGAAGTGCATGTGTACTGCAGAACTAAGGCCATGCAACTGAAGGCAAACCCCTGTGATGCTCAGGCAAAGGCAATTTCATCAGCTGCTGTATGTCAGCAAACTGGCAGCTACCACGAGTGCTTGAACACGATGAGGATGTGATTTTCTAGTTATCTTATGACTGTGCTCAGAAATCCACTTATTTGACTTTAATTTTTTCCCCATTTCCACTAAGGTTATGCACAGTGGGCAGGGATTGCAAAGCCTTGTGCACAAGCACAAGATATTGTGTAGAATATTTGTATGCAGATGGGACTAGAGTGTTGAACCAGCAGACCTGTTAAGCACATCCTAAATTCCCAGAGTATGCTGCAATGCTTCATTGAATAAAGACAAAGCTTCTCGTATGCTTAATGGTAAATACTTTTCTGGAGAGGGACCTTATCCATCAACTTATTCCAGGTATTGTTTAATTCTGGAAATTGCTGTTCCCTAGAACATCAGTATTACCTGATGCACAGCACATTTTACTTGATCTCTCTACAAATCCCAACAACTTTGTGTTCTTACTTACACATCCGTGGTGAGACTCAGCAGCAGGTCACAGACATTAAGATTTAGGTACCTAGATGTGGTTAACTACGTGGGAACAAGCTGTCTAAACTTTGTTTCACTCAATAAAAACCAACTCGAGGCAGCTGACAGATTGCCTGCTGCTCTGAGCTCTTCAAGTCACCCTCCAACAGCAGCCTGCATGAGGAGCTCCAAACTCTACTGAGTTTGCCGAACGCCCTTTGAGTGTTCTGCCTGATGTCCTGCTGAAGCTTGGGAAGTCATGGGTCTCCTCTGTAATGTGTGCAACATCTGTCACCTTAGTGCAGTGCTCCCAAGTGCCCTGTGACATCTCCAATGGCACTCAGTATCTACATTTGGGAAATGAGCCAAGAAGTTCATCTTCAGCGACTAGAGAAGGAATTCTAAACTTAGGTAATATGTAGATGATGTCACTGTGGATTAGAACCAGATGATCTTTTAGGTCCCTTCCAACACAAATAATTCTGTGATTCTAAGCTTTAGACACTAAAATGCATCAGCTTTTAAAAAAAGTATTTTCATGTTATTCATGTAAAACCCATTCAAAAATATTTACATTCTTTAATGCTAAAAGCAAAAACAGAATATTGCTTGAGTTTTAACACAGCTGATTAAAAATCTGTGCTTTCTTATCACTCACTGAATTGGCAGCACAGCACCAACCGTATGGTCTTCCAGGGAAGAGTAAGGGCTCTATATAACTAAGAGATACTTGAAATTCTTCTCTGTCTACAGTGCTTTGAAGCTTTCCCTATAAATTCTTGACTGAAACTATGGGATGCACAGATTTTATTTTGCAGGCAAGATAGGCCAAATGACTGTAGAAAATTTCTCTTTCTCTCAGGGCTGGCAATTCTGATCAAAAGAACCCAACATGTGGCCTTTTGCAAAACTAGCAAAAGCTATGCAGTTCCAATACTGATGTACCATGCATATTCTGAGCTTTAAGAAAGAGCAGAGGAGGTTTTTTGCAGGTGAAGGAAAAAAGAAAGCTGGGGAAAAAAACAAAAAAGGAAAAGAAAAAGTTTTCAAAGCACCTTGCCCCAAGTGTAAGCTTGCCTAAGATAGATCAGTCTGTGAAACATTCATACTGTTCTCATAGTCTTTACTGGTTGCAACATCTTATGCTTTTATTTGGATGTGCTAGGATGTTTCAGCCTTCAGTCATTTCTATTCCTTTAGAGCCCTGTAGACAGTGTTTTTCACCTGTTAATCTCCTAGGTATTAAAGCTATGAAGGAATTTGAAGTGTCTCAGTGCTGGGAATGCTTTTCATAATATGTGCACATAACATGTGCATTACTCTTATGTTTTGAGGTATAAAAAAGGATATGACAGACCTTGCATGTTTATAAGTTCACTCTGCATTTAAAAAACAAAACAAAACAGCTTATTAGCACATTTGTTGTATCAGATGCAATACCTTGTTACATCATGATGCCTCAAGCTCTGCTTGACCAATTTAGTTTTGCTATAAAAGCCAGATTCAGGCCAGCTGGTTTGGCTGAACAAGATGAGGAGAGTACAGAACTATGCCATCATACTGAAGTGAGGCTTACAGGAACATTTCATCCTTCTGTGGTCTGCACCCACTCCATTGTGATGCAGAGACCGCACACTCTAGGAGCTGGACATCCTTCTGCACACCTACGAGGTGACTTCTGGCATAGCTGGCAGAATAGTGGGACAGACCTTTTTGGAAGGACGTATGAGGAAGGCAATAGGATGGATAGGAAGAATGGAAGAGGCAAGCAAGCTGGACACTAATTATTCTAGTTTTTTACAGATTTCTTTAGGATTTCAAATTAAATAAGAGTAGGAAAACATACAAGGTATGTGAAATTTTTATTTTCTTTTTTTTTCCTTCCTTGCTAATAACTAAAACCATAAGGATTATAAAATCCTACATAAGATAAATGTATCAACTGAGAAATAACACCAAAGGATATAGAAATATATGCAAACTCTTTAAATAATACAAAATAGGTAGCTGAAGTCTTAAGTCCTCACACATTTTAGTTTTGCATAAAATTCTGACAAAAATTCTGACATAGAATTCTGTATAAAATTCTATAATTTTGTATAAAATTGGCACTAAGCAAAATTGTTCAGAGCTATGTCAGCATACAGATATTCTAAGCATTTTCACATTTTCACAAACTAACTATTTGTTGTATATATATAAAGGAAAGAACAAAAGATATCTAGAGGTCAACCACTGAATTCTCTCTGTATTGCTGAATATAGAGTCTAGTCCATGCACTCAACATGAATGGCCACATCTAAGACCACTACAGTTGGGTGAGTTGGATCCCATTTACTGCTTTTAAAAATCTCTTGGCCCGATAAGGGGAAAACGAACAGACGTTTCACAACATGAAACTGCAATTTTTCAGAGATTAAATGGCAATTTTCCTCTATATTCTTACATTTTCTGTGTCTTCTACAGCTCTAAAAAGAGTAACTAGCAAATGAGAAAAATACCACGGACTGATGTCATGTGAATTATGAGAGCTTCAGCTGATGACAGTCAGTAGACTGTCTAGAATTGATAGACTTCACAAGAAAGAAAGAAAGGAAAGAAGAAAGGACAGATTTAAATAATGACCTGGTTCCATATTCTGCTTAAAATTGGGCTGCAAAGGTGTCCATTTAAGAAGATAATGGACTTCCTTGCTACACAGTGTCTGCTCCAATCCTATCTCTACCAGTGGAGCTACATCACTGTAATGCATCACCCCATTTTGGTGACAGAACATAGTGTTTACGCCAGTAATATTGCAACGAGGACTATTCTGAACCTGGCAACTCAACAAGAACAGTACTGGAGGACTTAATATGGAAATCTTCTGTCTTTTAGTATGCACAGTTTTAATTTTGCATTTTGAGGTTTTAAAATTCATTAAACTATTCCTTGCCTTATTTATCTGAGTCATTCTTCAATCTCCTTCCAGCATTCTGCTTCTGATTAATACTTATTAAGTAACAACAATAATAGAAAAATTACTATCTTGTCCTGTAAAATTTGGCATTTCTAATAGCTGTTACTATTTCCACAGATGAATGTGACATACAGAATACAATCTGAAGCAATGCTACACTTTTAAAATCTATCTCTAAAACATTTTGTGTTTCTTTTGCATTTTGATTAACTGTGACCTACAATGTTTTCTCAATAGTTTATTTTAATAAAGCTGATATTTCCTTATGTGAAGTAAACAATAAAGCCAACCTTTCGCCTATAGAAAAAAAAAACAAAACTATGCTATAGAAATAATTAAATGCATTATTGTGCAATATGCCAAAAGAAGGGCAAACTGGATAATCCAAACATCTGGTTTTGTTCACAAATGCAGTGTAAAGATCCATAAACCTATCCAGGGTATATACAGACTGCTTTACATTTAAAAGTCAAACTGACTAGCTACAGAAGAGGATCTCTTTTTTCTTATTAGAATGGTCGGGTTTCAAGGTTCTTAACAATGAGGCTCAGTAAGAATTTCAGGTGAAACCATGGAAACTGTAAGGAACCATTTTACTCAAAATAGAAATATCACAAATGACCTTGACATTTGGATGCTGATGCTGCGCATTGTTATTTAGATTGTGAACAGTGGGCATATTATCATGTCCTCTGTTCCAAAACTGTTATTGATCTTCCAAGCAGGAGCATCTGAAAGATGGGGACTCCTCTTGCATGGGGTCCCCTGTGTTGAGGAAGACGTTTGGTGCAGGTAGCTCAGTGTGCTGCTGCAGGTTGAGCTCTGGGTGATGGAAGCCCAGAAAAGAGCCCATGAACTTCACACCCTTTGTGAAACAAAGGGCTCATGGACCTGTGGCTCAGCCAGGTGAGGGACACTCAGAGATGCAGCAGGAGTGACGACCTCCAGACTACTGAGCACTTAGACTGTGCTGGAATAAAAGCCCAGGGTTTCCCTTGCTCCAGGTCCCTCCTTGGAGGCGCCCATTTCGAGCTGTTATTTTGTTATTTCACCACAATTACATTCTTTTAAGGATCGAGATGTCTGAAACTCTGCTGTAGGAAACCTGGGGTAGAGATGGTGAGGAAACCTGGTCTGGCTCCGTGAGTGTGGGATGTGTAGCTATGAAGGGGCTGTAGTCCCAGCTTAGGTGGTGCCAGTGTGGCTCCTGGATAGCCAGACAGGGAAGTTTCCTCAACACCTCTTTTATGGGCATCTTTTTATGGAGACTAGGTAGAAAAGTCAGAAATACGCAGGAAGAAAAGACAAATTGTAAATGAGCTTGAGAGAGCAGCACTCTGAGGAAATAATTTGCAACTGAGGACTGCAGTTTTAATTCTCTCATTAAGGCACAACAGGGAAAACGTCTCCCCTGAGGCAGCTGAGTGTAAATAGCTATGTGTAGAGACAGAATTTTTCTACCTTACATGTCTAAACAATACTAAACATTTCAAAATACTGATGAATTTACAGATCTAATCTTCTCAAGGACTGCTGGACGATGTGATTTCTTAGTCTACAACTCCTGCATAACATTCAAACTGCTACCATTTTTAAACGATTGAAAATTGCAAACATTATTTTTCATTTTTGCTATCAAGTCATCCTCCTAGGATCCATATTTCTCTTCCTATTTGAATGAAATGCTTGTTGCTGAAACGTAATTGCTGACCACAAGGCCAAGGAAAGAATGGTCAAACTTTTGAGAAGAGGACCCCTCCTAAGAGGGTTCTACAGGAACACATAGATAGAGAGTCAAAGACACTACATAAAGAGGTTTCAGATGCACACTAGTTCTTTGTTTCTCAAAAGACAATATAATGAGTTAAAGGCAGCAATAACCTGGAGAACAGGTGTGTGGCAAAGGAAATTTTACCACTGAATCTTGTGGGACCATTTGACTTTGGACAGCATGTCACCTCTAGGGTGTAGCTAACACCTAAAAAAAGCCCTTGTTGAATTCACCACTGCCCACATCTAATTCACAGAACACAAACCAACACATCAGTGGGAATTTCTGCTTGCACAGTGCAAGTACAAGAGCTAGCACTGGGTACCATATGAGGAGAGAGCAGCTTGGATTGCCTTCTCCAGTAATTTTATACAGCTCAATTGAATCCACACCCTTTCTTGCAGTTTTTTTCAGTTCAACTCTTTCCTTTTATTTGTCACTAGTATTAGAGTAGTCTGTATGCCTGTGTAGATGCATATGTGGATGTAAGTAATAATAGTTCCTACCAGTATTCTCTTTCATTTTGTGGAGTAATATTTCTTGCCAATATTTTTAATACCTAAAGAAACCTGCTAAAACTGCCTTTGAAGCTTTACTTATTATGTCTTGTCCTTATGCTGGGAGCAACTGTTCCTTTAGGCAATGGATATGAAGCCCATGTGCTGACATTTCAAATCCAGCAATAATAGCTGCAAGGGCAACCATGACAAACTAAAAACATCAGAGTGAAAATCTGGTTTATGAGCTACATTATAGGCAGGATTTTCTTTTAAAACTATTTATGATTAATTTTACATAGCCATTTTATATGCGAAATAATTTCATTCACAACAGGTAATGTTCATATTGAAAGTGAACACACTTCAGCATTTCTTGTACAAACACAAGCTCTGTCCTTGTGGCACCAAAGGGTTTCTGAGGACTCGTAAAGACAAAAACTCAATGTTTGCTCCTGCTGACAGTGGCAGCAGCAGTCCCAGAGATGTCCTAGATGACATCAAGCCTAGCATGAGAGCCTTGAGGTCACACTCTGCAGTGTGTCCTTGAGCACTGCACAACACCCATGTCTTAACTGTCCCTACAGACATCTCATAATAACATAAAAAGTAATACAAAACACTTTTTTGCAAGTAAGAAAATGAAAGATTGCCATCTGGGTGAAAGCAAGGCTGTAGTGTCTTGATTTGGCTGAGAGGACTCGTGCTCAGAGGCAAACTTGGGTCAAAAGCCTTCATATACTGCTTGGTCCCTAGCTTTTTTGCAAGTTGTATTATTGGCCACAGATATAACAGAGAAAATAACATGTGCTTAGTATCCAGGCCAGGACAATATTGCCAACTGGGGTGAGTGGAGAAAGGGAGCAGATAAAGCCTCCTCCCTTCACAGTTGCATGGAAACTGTGAAAATTTGCAGAAGTGCTGAGGTCTGGCAATGCCTCCCTACTCCAGATGGCATTTCCCACTTTCCTGCTAGGATTTAACCTGCTAGCTAAAGCAAAAATTAGAATAGGTCTTCCCCAAAATGTCATGACAATAAATATTGTACAAGTGTCTGTGACCCTAAGCTGAAGAACTGCACAGGCTGGTGACTTACGTTAGCATTTAAAGATAATTATCATTTAAAGAAGCATTGGAACAATCACCTTCCTCTTCTTTACAGCGACAACAGAGAGCGGGATCACGTCTGGAGTACGCAGTGGAATCTGCAGTATGACACTCAGGGCAGGAGATTCACTGGAGAAACAGTGGGACTAGCTTGCTTTTCCCTCTTTGAGAAGGTAGCCTTTCACCCCAACACATGTCCACCTGTCCCTTGTGGGAAACACTAAAGATGCCAGTCCCCGTGGTGTGCAGGACCCATCAGATCAAGTCACCATATCTCTGTTGTGCTGCTTCTCACTTCAGCTCCAGTGCAACAAGGTTCCCCAGTCCCTGCCCAAGCGATGAACACTGGATTAAAGTCTGTGTTTATGCTCAGTGACGGCTAAGTGGCTGATCTCAGCCCTATGGGTAGAACAAACTCAAAAGTATTTTCCTGAACCACGGGAATCACTTTTTCCTTTAACTCAGAAGACAATTCAGGCCACACAGATCAGAGCTCAGGACAATAGTAAGGTAGTCTTTAACATGGAAGGGGAGGCTGCAATAGTTTAAATTTACTGATGGATTTCATAAATAAGCTTTCATGACTGCCATGCCTAAAAGCTTTCTTGGGTCAGCAGCTTCAATGACTACTGCTTGTTGAAATGAGCCTTCAGTGTGTCCACATTAAAAATATGTTTTTGAGGATAAAAGGTGAATAATGCTTCAGCATATGGTTCCTCTTAAAGCATTTCCTTCAGTTCTTTTTTCAGCCTTATAATAATAAACACATAACTTCAGAATAATTTTGTATGCATTCCTCTAAGAGATCTGCTTGTTTTATTTGTATAGGGACCCTAAGGCCATAAAATATGCCTTACTGGGCAAATTATTCTTCCTAAAACCCAATAAAACCCTGCTCTCATATCTAGCCTGAATTTGTTTTGAACATTGGTACCTATTTACCAGCTGCTTTCCTGGCTAGCTTTTTGTAACTCCTTTTACACTGTATTGCTTCAGACAGGGTAATTGTAAATAGCTTGCTACATTCCTTTCTGGTTTTCATATTCTAGGTAGAGAATTTGGTTTAAGTGTGGGGTGCATTAAGGGCCTAAGGGCTTTGAAATGGCTTTACCATTCCAGAGGTAGGTAGGAGAAGCCTTATGGACTTATCTCAGAGTATAATTATCTTCATTTCATCAGTTTTCTCCCTTTTCAGGTCTACAGAAACAGGAAGGAGCTAGCTTCTGTACTGGCAATTGAAGAATGTTTTTAATATTCTCAGATTATTATGAACTGATTATATTAAATCACATTTTAGATGCTAGTGTTTCATGAGAGACTATCCTCATCACTCCTTCTTGTGTTACTCTTATTTTGTGCTGCCTTTCTCTGTATTCATCAATGTTCAATTACTTTATTGCTACTCTCTAATTAAACATGCTCATGATTTTATTTGAAGATATTGATCCTGAATGGCATGTACTTTATCCGGACAAATGCTTTTTCTCTTTTGTGAAGGCAGATTCTAAGTGGCACATTGCTGATTCCCATTTGAGGTGACTTGCGGGGTGACACCTTGGAGCACCAATTCGGACACTGGCAAGGGCCAGGAAAATGGCTTTGATGTGTCTACCTCTAGACACACAGTAGATTTAATAAGAAGCTGGCAATGAAACAGGTTTTTTTCTTGTTTGCTGTTTAATGGTGCAATATAGATTTTGTGGGTTTTTTGGTACTTTGTACTAAACCCCCTACATTTGAAGTTACTGATGTTTGTGGTCAGGCTACACTGTGCCCCACTAAAAGCCTGCCTTGGTGACTGGCCTTGGGGGATGATGACCCAGGAGTTCCCAGATATATTTATGTTCCTGTGTACTAGCTTTTGGGGAGGATATTTTTACTCACTGGCATTCTTCCACGTTTCTTCTGTTGTGGCACTGCTATTTTGTGATGTTGCCAGTGTGTTTCCCCTGAGAGAAACTAATGATCAGGTGGGGGGAAAAAAACAATGAGCAAATGTTCTATTCTAATACGGAATTTTGAATGCGCGTATGAGCAAAGAATTCAAGCAGTTATTTCCAAGTATTTTGATTTTGTCGCTTAACATTTAAAACTAGCATGTGTAAAAGCATATAAGTTTAGAGAGAAGAATAATGTTTAAGGTTGGTTTAAGGTTGGTTGGAAATGGCTTAATGGTAAAGCCATTTCAAAGCACCAAACATAAGTGCACTAGCTTATGAATAAATACAGAACTCTTGCCAAAGGGCTGCTGAAAGATGACATTGGAATAAAGCGGCAGATGCTGAGAAATGAGATCTTTGTGAATGAGTGAGAGGGAAGTCTGGTTTAGTCTTTGCTCATGGCTTTGATCCTGGGTTCAAACAATGCTTTCACAGTTTCAGAAGAATGTTTGTATCATTTTAAAAGCAGGATGTAGAAGAGGGACTGGGACGTTCAGGGAAAAGATGTGAACACAAAGAGTGAAATCACATGGAAAGGCACAGTACAGCTCCCTTCTTCCTCTCCCATGTAAATTGTCTGAGTATCTCATGCCTTCTTAATGCCTGACTTTACAAGTAGGAAAGTAAGTAAGGCAGTAGGAAAAAAAAAGGCTTAAAACCAGAGGTATAGGGCTTAGGAAATGATTCTAGGCACCAAATGTGTCTTTGCATATATCATCTCTCATCTTATTGCTGCTAGGCTACCATGGCCCTGTATACATTCCTAACAAAGTATGTGTTCAATGATCTGCTGTGTCTTGCTTGTAAATAACTTGGAAAAAAAGATATCTTTGATGATTAGCTGGTGGATTATCTGCCTTTACATATATCTTGCTTGGGGCTACAGTGCAGCACTGTGCTGCAGAATGAGTGGTGGCTCAAAGCTGCCCGGAGCCTGTGGTGCTTGAGTGAGGGGTTCCAGCCTGGCTGGCTCCAGAGGGGAGGAAAGGGCTGGCTCCCCTCCTTCGATGGATGAAGACTTCACTGCTTTCCTCAGACCTGAGATACGGCCCAGATGAAGGTTCTGTGCTGACTCTGAAACCTTCATGCATCACCTCCCCCCTTAACTCTGCCCCACCAGACAAATTCCTAGCACAGTCTGACATGTTGTAGGATTGGGAATTAGAGTCTCTTCCTGCCCCTGCCTCCTATTTTGTTACTTAGCATTTATCAATGTGATCTCAAGTTAGTGGTATGTATAAAAAGAAAATATGTTTTAGCTTCTTCTCATGTCTTTTATGCTTTATATTTTAAATTTTTTATTATTTTCTTTACACTCCTTATGTATAAAACTTATTACATTTCAGTTTATTTTTCAAAAGAAGAGGTTTTCTATGTGTGTTTGCATAGGAGACAGACATAAATAACTGAGTCAGTCCCACTTTTAAGATGCTTCCCTAGCTTTTTTAGACACACACACATTGGGCTTTTGCTTGAGAAGGAAAGTCTAATTTTGAACACAACTGTTAAAATTATCTCAAGCAGATTCACTGTAACTTCTTGAGACTGGGCATCTTCTAAAATAAAACAGTAAGCCCTATAAAACCATTGCTATGACTAATATAGGTAGCATGGGCTTTATCTTGCTGCTAGGCCCTCAAAGGAGAGCCCATGTTATTGGCACGGTGCTGGATTCAGCCCTGCAACAGCAAGTCAGAGCTTTCCCTTCACAGGTGTCCTTATCACCTGCTGCTTCTGACTGGGCCCCACCCTGACATAAGCCACTTCACCACCTCTCCATGCCTGATGATCCCTGGATGGCCAACTGAATCCATTGCTCCCACTGCCCTGGCCCCACTGTGCATCTTGTGGCTGCTGCCTGGATAGGAATGCCTGGCAGAGGCAGACTATAAGGGAGAAGAATGATTTCAGTGAGAAAACATAGTCCTTTTTTCTGTGACATGTACAGTGTTAATACTGATGACTGTCACCTCTAAGTTCAACCATTATTTCTGAGATTTTCTTTTTCTTCTTTTCCCTTTCCCCTAACACTTTGCACCTCCCTGGCATTCATGGTTTCTTTATTTCATTCATGAGACTGCAGCTAGTTCTTCTCTGGAGACCGACAAACATTAATGTGGATGTCTCCCAACAGTATCTGACTGCGGTTAAGCTCATTTCTTGTACTAAACGAGCTCTTTAGTACAGGATCTGCTGTTACAAGTGCTCTCTCTAACATTTGAAATAAAAATAATGAGCTGTTCTCTCCCAGCAGTGAGCTGCCCTCGGGAGTTCATTAGGACACTAGCTTGGTGAGGGTCCCCAAGGAGTCACACTTCTTGTCCTTTTGCTTTATGCTTCTGAATGCTCATGCTCCAGGACAATATAAAGTCCTTTAGCCTTCTAATGCACATGCTGTTTTGCTTATGCTTTTTCTAATATTGGGCTGGGAATGAAGAGAAGATGTTGCCCAAAAGTGGCAGCAGTGTGAAGGAAAAGGGGAAGAAAGACAAGTGTGTTGATTTATTGTATTTGTGACATTTCATCGAGTAGAAAACCTGGCTGGAAATCTGAAACACTGAAGGAAAAGCAGAGCCAATAACTCATGCCACCCTTCAGCTGAGTTTTTTCCTCTTTGTGGCCTGAAATAGACTAGGCTGAGGTACCTCTTGGGCATTACCAGCTTCCTGAAACATCAAGGACATGTAAAGCCTCAAAACTGCCAGCAACTGAAGTGTGACCTTAAAAAGATGGTGCCTTGGTAGCTCTGGTACCCTCTCTTTTGGAATTGATCAGCTCATGAGACCAAGCTGGGACTTAAGGTCCTGTCCCTCAGAGAACAGAAGCTGAGAGCGCTGTGTGAGCGCTTGCCACCACAGCAGGGCAGCCCATGATGAAAGGAGGTTGTCAGCTGGGAACTTAGGAACTCTTAGGATGAAGGGCCTGCCTTTCACTGGTTCTGACTTTATGTCTTTCATTAACACAGATAAATCAAAATAGGATGTCAGCCCATGTCCTTAATCTAGCAAAATGGGAACTATATTCTTTTGCAGTTCCAGCCATAAAAAGGCTGGACTGCAACACCAATTGATTGCTTTGTGCTTGAGAGACATTGTGTATTTTAAATTCACTATGGTAAAACTCAAAAAGGAGAAATTTTGCATGATAAGTTTTATACAATTGTATTTTATTGTGAATTTGGGTACCATTGTTGCACTTCTGTAATCAACCTGTCAAGTGAAGAGAATAATACTGATTTCCCATTCACCACTTGGTGCTGGATGCTCATACCCAATCACCAACCCGTTATTTAAGTATTCAGACCCAAAAGTAAGCAGGGAAGTCAAACATTTTAGAACCTGTAGTCTGGTGGAATAACTTCTCAAAACAAACATCTTCACATAGTCCTATGAACAAGTTTCTCTCTTGACAGGCTTGCCACTGTGGAAAGAATTGAAATTGTACCTGAAAATGTTTGCAAATGCTGTGAAACTGGGAATGCTGTGCCCTTTTATTTTCCCACGGGATTGGAGAACGCTTTTGTGTATTTATTGTTATTCTGCAATCTCATAGAAGTTATTGTTGGTGTTACACAACAATGGCTAGGAATCCTAGTCATAGAACAAAATCCCAAAGCTGATGTAAAAATCACGGGATTGTTTAGGTTGCAAAAGACTTTTAAGATCATTGAGTCCAACTGTTACTCAGCACTGCCAAGTCTACCATGAAACTATGTTCCAAAGTGCCACATCTACATGTCTTTTAAATACCTCCGAGAATGGTGACCCCACCACTTCCCTGAGCATTCTTTTTCAGTACCTCACAATCCTTTTGGTGAAGAATTTTTTCATAATATCCAATCTAAACCTCCCCTGATGCAACTTGACACCATTTTCTCTCATCCTATCACTTGTTACGTGGGAGAAGAGACTGAACCCCAACCTTCTTTCATGTAGTTGTAGAGAGTCTCCCCTCAGCCTCCTTTTCTCCAGGCTGAACAATCACAACTCTCTCAGCTGCTCCTCATGAGACCTGTGCTCCAGACCCTTGCCCTTCTCTGGACACTCTCCAGGACCTCAATGTCAGTCTTGCAGTGAAAGGCCCAAAACTGAACACAGCACTCGAGGTGCAGCCTCACCAGTGCCGAGTACAGGGGGACAATCACTGCCCTGGTCCTGCTGGCCACAATATTGCCGATACAAGCCAGGATGCCATTGGTCTTCTTGGCCATCTGGGCACACACTGGCTCATGTTCAACAGACTATTGACCAGCACCCCCAGGTCCTTTTCTTCCAGGCAGCTTTCCAGCCACCCTTCCCCAAGCCTGTGGTGCTGCATGGGGTTCTTGTGAACCAAGGACAGAACCCAGCACTGAGGTGCCATATATATGATCCATTAGACTCACAAACTGCAGTTACTGGTTCATGTACTAGTTCAAGTGCAAAGGAGTGACTGAAGGGATACTGCCTAGCAGGTGAATTACATGTATGTCCTCAGGGATGGCTGAGTTAGAAGATGGAGTTGAATTAAGAGCTTGCTCTTGTTGAAATTGGTTATCCTCTTTTCTCTATCTTCACGGACCTCTTTTTTCCCATTTATACTTTTTTTCCAAGTTCTTGTGCTCCCATCCTTGGTGAAGTGATTCAGCTCATAAAACCAGCAAAACACTTTTTTCCCCCTTGGATTAGTTTTCTGCTGCCTCAGTGAGTTTATTCAGCTTACTGTGCACTGAAGTGAGTGCCAGAGCTGCAGTGACAGAAACTGTGGCCATAGGAAGCTGACAGTGGAAGAGGCAGGACAGAGGAGCTGCAGTGATAACAACTAGCTGTGGGATAATGAAATAAAACAAATTGTCGTAAGGACCTTATGTAGTAAGAAAGAATCATTAGAATGAGTTTTCAAAGAATCCTTGAAAACCTAACTGAATCAAAGACAATAATAAAACTAAGGCCTAAACAACCACTAAACTTGGGACACCTTGACAGGAAAAATGTGGTTGAAAACCAACCAACCAAAAAAAAGATATTGTTTTGGCTGTGTTGAGTTTGAGCAGTTGGAGTGTTAAGTGAGTACAAAGAGGTATCAAAATATCTCTGGATAACAGCTTCATAAAACCTGAAGATGGTATCTTTCATGAATATGATATGAAGCAATCTTATTGATCCAGATGATAAATAAGTAAAAAATATAAAGTGGTGAGTCAGTCTTAAATATTTTTTAAAGGAGGAGAAACAAATCAATGGTAAATCTTCCATCCTGCCAGAAAAGCACTAACTGTTCAGAAATGCGTACGATATTATGCTTCTTTGGTGTATTATTTTATGGAAAAGACAAATATCTCAATAGTTCACACTCTATCACGCCACAACAAATACAATAATTTGCAGGACTATTTAGCCTTATCCTGCTACTAGGGCTTTAAATACAGGGACTTGAGAGCAAAACAAACCAGCACAATTCAAGACACTACAAAAACCTAAAAAAGGGGATTAGGAGAAAACTCTATGAGGACTAATCTCCAAACTACTTTCCCCATATTTTGCATGTGCTTCCCAGTTTTGGAGATGGTTTGCATTGGAGATAAAATTCTGGACAAAAAGGATCATCAGGTGATCTATTTTCCTTAAAATAAAATTTTTAAAAATCATTCCTTGGCTCTTCTCACTTTTCAGCAGACGATTCGGTCCCGTCTTCCGAATATTTCCGCATTTTACACAAGGCGATGCAACACCATCCTAAGCATCCTAAACGCCGCTCGGGGCTGCCAACCGTGCCGCTCCGCGGACTTTCTCAGCCACGAGCGCCGAGTTGCAGCCCTCAGCAGTTCCACGGGTGAGCAAGGGCACCGACCGGGCAGACCCCAAGGCGTGCCCCGCCGCCGGGCTCACCGTCCCGCGGGGGCTCCGGCCTCTCTGGCGAGGGGGTGTAGCAGGGTAACAGCGGGCCGGTAGGGCAGGTCGGAGGGCACGCGAGTGCCCGGCGGCATCGCCCGGCCCGGCGGCTGCGGCGGGCGCGCCTGCGCTCCGGCGCCC
>VXBC01004469.1:399557-459336 GCA_013399945.1 Ploceus nigricollis | reverse complement strand
AGGGGTATCCCTGGGCCCCCCGCTGCTGCTGCCGCCGCCGCCGCCGGCGCTACTGCTGGCGGGACCCCCGGGCAGAGCGTGCCTGCGGGCAGTGCTGGCGGACTCGCGCTTCTTCCTGGTGTGCATGTGCTTCCTGACCTTCATCCAGTCCCTCATGGTCTCCGGCTACTTGAGCAGTGTCATCACCACCATCGAGCGGAGATACAGCCTCAAGAGCTCGGAGTCGGGGCTGCTGGTCAGCTGCTTCGACATCGGGAGCCTGGTGGTGGTGGTCTTCATCAGCTACTTCGGGGGTCGCGGGCGGAGGCCGCTCTGGCTGGCCGTAGGGGGGCTTTTCATCGCCCTGGGCGCTGCGCTCTTCTCCTTACCTCACTTCATCTCTCCGCCGTACCAGATCCAGGAACTGAACTCCTCCGTCAGTAACGACGGCTTGTGCGTGGCTGGCAATGGCACTGCCAAAGAGCAGTGGGACTCGTCGGCCTGCATCAAGGACACCGGTGGAAACGACCACTCTCTCTATGTAGCTTTATTCATTTGTGCCCAAATCCTCATTGGCATGGGCTCGACACCCATCTATACCTTGGGACCAACCTACTTAGATGACAATGTCAAGAAAGAAAACGCCTCACTTTACCTAGGTAAGGCAACTTAAGTACCTGGGTACTTTGCTGAACCCCAGATCTCTCTGAGGGGCCAGTTACAGGTACTTCTGCCTTAGTCCTGCTGAACAACATCTGTGCTAAGTTTTCCTTTTCAAGTGACCTATTGAAGTAAAATTGCAATTCTCTCCTGTTTTAAAATGTTTTGTGGCATGGTGAACAGTAGTAACGGGTGAGGCTAACGCAGTGTGGCTAAAAGCAGTTGTACTCACACCCTCTTGCACGGGTAATAGAATACCCGAGAGGTATTCAGGGAGCAGGTAGCAGGGAAAGTTGTCTTCTCTGATGCGGTTCAGCACTTGGCAGTAGCTGATGACTTTTTCAGAAAGCAGCGTTAAAATTTGCTGTGCCCTTTCAAGTTTCTTTTTGCTAACACAAAAGCTTTGTATTTCTAAATTCTGGTTGCTGTACCTTTAGCCTAAAGTCTCTATGATGTCAATGCTTAATAAGCACTTCTAGAGATTTTTGGCATGCTTCGTTTTACTTTTCGATCATTCAATTGCCTTGAACTACCAATGAATTTTGACTGGCATTGATACATCATCTGGCATCTCAGAGTTAAAAACCCATTGGTAGACCGGCATGTAAAACCTTCAGGGTTGAGTTTGGTTAGAGCAGTTCAAGGAGCACAACAAAATGAGAGTCCAATCTGGCATATGTTTTTCAGCAGGTACAGACAAGTCTCGATAGTTGTGTGATGGTGGGAAGAAGGAGTATCTCAGATAACTGGACTTTATTGGAGTTTGATCGTGATAGTTTGTGTAATGTGTAAGAAGGTTAACTGCTCCCTGACTTTGCATTAGCACCTTACATGCTTCTGTAAGAAATGAACCTCATGCACCCCTTCAAATTATTTTCAAATAAGGAGAGGCACTTAAGGGGCTGAGAGAGCTGTGAAGGGGTTTTGGATACTTAGCATTACCATTTGCAGTTCAATTTTCTTTGGCTTTACAATAGCCATGGAGATAATAATTGCATGTAAAACACACATTTATGGAAGCTATACACTTGTGGAGTGTGTGTGTAACTACTTTACTGAACAAAAGTAGTGATCTGGATCAGTGTTTTTATTCCTTTTGACCTGTTCTTGGCAATTTGACTGTTCCCTGAACCGTTTTAAAGCCATGAACAGTCTGTGTGCAGTGTCTTGAAAAAGCCTGGGGCACTGAAGATTTTTGGAAGGAGGGAGAGGTATTCACTGCGTTGCTAATCTGCATGATGAAGTATTTGACAAAGTGTTTTTTCCCTCTCTTCTCCTGTCTGAGAAGGGTTAAGTGATATGGAAATTAAGATTAACCTAGCATTGACTTTATTGGCAGCATGAAAAAACAAAGCATCTCGTTACTGAGGTTACTAAATTGTAGTTTGGAACTTTTGCAAGTAGGTGATTTCACACAGTCCTCAAAAACGAAAAAAAAAAAAGACATGCTGTAGGTGAGGAATGAAGGGTAAAAGAGGTGAACGGTGAGAGAGGCGGAAATCTTTCTTCAGCAAAGGGGAAGGCAAGGTCAATGGGGGGAAATCCTCACTGTGCGGCGACAATGATGCCTACCGCTGATGCGCTTCTAGCACAGGAAATAGTAATGAAATGACTCAGGTAACTTTAATTGCAGCGAAGTATAAGAAAGGTAAAAGGCACCGGCAGCTGGGTAGACTCCGTGTGACCCTGTGCCTGCCAGACACTTAAGGCAGCTTTGATCTATACTGAGAGGACCCTCGTAGAGTCGAAGTTCATTTTTAGTGATTCAAGAGAACAAAGATGAGTACACCCAGCTACAGTGTATGTGAAAAATTATGCCTGTGATTTGATTGTGACCACAGGGAGAATTAAAATGAACACAGAGTGTGTTTAAATATTGAATAAAAGGTACTATCACCTCCATTCAGTCTTGAAACCACTCAGGGCTAGAAGCAATATTGTCTGCTGTTGGAAATCTTGATATTATCTTTTTTTAATAGTGTGGAGTTCTGAGGAAACATTTAACTTGTTAACGTTCAAATATTTGCCTCACTTCAGATATAGGCCAGTGACTTTTTGAAGGGCAGGAGTAAAATTTGAGTTTTTGGGAGAGAAAGAAAAAGAGCACTGTTTGGCATGTTGATGTGAGCAAACATGTTTTTGTTGGATCTTCTCAATGGTTTGGAATGTTGCATATCCTTGAGAAGAGGCAGCAGACAGCCCAGCCAGGTGCAGGATAGAAGTGGCCTGGGCATGGCTCTGCAGGCCTGCCACCTCGCATCCTGTGTTATGCAATGCCTGGTTCTCCAGGTGGTGTGGTTCTGTTACTGGGGAAAACTGTGCAAGTGATGTCAAAATGTAAAATGTGTGTCTGTGTGTAGGCATGAGCTAACAAAAAGTCTTGGAGTAGGCCATGGCAGTTGAGGCAGTTAAAAAGACATGAAAGCCCAGGGAAACACGTCCCAGTCACACAGATACATGTGTTTGAGTGAGGACAGCTAATTCATAAAAAAGTATCCTCTAATACAGAATGGAAGGTCACTAACATGTTTGTTCATAGTCATGCTGGTATTGCATTCTATGTTTTTCTTCCAAGGGAAGATAAATATATACAAGTGTGCACCTGATAAAAGGTTCACTGAGCTTCAGGGCTGATGAGCTTTTTGACCCTGCAAGTGTGCCCACTAATAGTAGGTCAGGAAAGCCCCCCTTGAGTATCACTAATCCTGATTCTGCAAAAACTCACCTTATGTGGCTGTGGAAGCTATCTTACTTATTTTCCAAGTTAATCCAGCTCAGGGCTCGAGTGGCGATAGCATATCCTCTTAAGTGTAGGCATGCAAGCTCAATGTGGACAGCTGTTTTAACATTCCTGGCTGGAAGTCCTCCTCTCAAAAAACATATTTGATGCTTATACATAGTCTCTTGGCTGCCTACACGTAAGTCCATCTGTCAGAATGGCACAGTGCCAGTTTACAAGGTGCTATGTCGTTTTTAGTAGGACAAAGGTGCCAAGCAGGGATGTGTATTTGGGCTGCCCGCATAGCAGCGTGTGAGTTCTTGTGTGGGATGTTTCTTCCTTGTGAAGCAGTGTCCCCTCCGGGTCCTCCCGCCCCTTAAACTTGACGATACTTTGATGCCCTGATGCTGACTTTGAGAAATGTGTGACATCAGGCTTGAAAACAAGTAATGATTGTAACAGGTGCCTCGGAAATGTAAGAACTCATTCCCTTAATCACAGATAATCCAAAAGGGAAGTTGCACACTGTGTAAAAACTGGGCAGTCACTAAGTGGTCTTTATCTTCTCCAAAGTCTCTCCCTTCTGTGCTCAGCTGTACTGTGATGTGTCTGTTGTCAGCTGCCTGATGTGTGCAGGTTCTTTTAAGTATTTATCCAATTAAATTAATTGCAATTCAATTTGAAGTTGAATTGGACTTCCTGAGTCTTGTTTTGTACTCTTGATGGTGTTTCTGCTACTTGTCAAATTCTAGCACTTAAAACACTGTGATTTTTCTAAACACTGGGTTTTTTTGCAGGGATCCAACAGTTTGTCTTGAATGTGAGTTTACCTTGTATTATATCAGGATTTTAAAAAGCAGTTCTTTAAGTGTGGCACTTAGAAGTTTTATTAGTGGTGTTACAGTGCCTGAATAACTTTTAAATATTTTTGTTCTTTTGCAAGTGGATATTATTATAAAAAATGAATTTACCCTAAAAATTCACACATAGAGAGGCAGTATTAGGTTTTACAGAAATATTGCATTAATGGAAATATTCTAGCATTCAGGAGTGGGTTTTACCAGTACACCCCCAAAATGGCTAGTGAACAAATTGGTCATTGTGCTAAGGATGTTTTATTTCAGTTTCCAGAATACTGTAGGCTGGCTAGGATGTGATATGAAAAAAGTGTCTCAGTTTAATTTCATGCAGACTGTCCCTAGGTTTTGGAACAAACTGTAATTACAAAATGCAAAGATAAAGGTTTTATGGGATAATGGCTGAAAAATTGGATAAACCTGTGCAAATAGGCTTGGTACAGATAATGGCTGAAAGCCAGGGAAGTAATTTCATAACCTGGAAAAAAAAATTTAGACAAGTTTCAAAAACATTTTGGAATCCTGCTTTGTTTTCATGAGGATTGTTGGTGGGTTTCTGTTTCTAGCATTAGATAAACCATTTCACTGTGACTGTGTTCTGTCTGGAAAACACCTCCTCACCAGTGTTTGACAGGTGGATGTTCTGTGTACGTACCCTTCATGTCTTTGTTACAGACTTCCCCAAAATCTTTATATATGTGTGTATGATAATTGTATTTATTATACTTTTAGTTAAATCTACCCCTATATCCACATTCCACTTGAAAGGAGCGGGCAGGAGGGGTAGCTTCACTTCAGAAAGCCACCACCTCTGCCTGCTGGGTCCCAGGGCATAGCCCAGCTGCCAAACAAGCTAGATCTCTGTAACGTGCCATTGCTTGGATGTTGGCACAGGAAGCACTGGATTTTTGTGCCACTTTGGTCCATTTTGGTCTGGCTGCTTCTGGGCTAATGGACGTCCCTGGAAGACAGGAGCTGGAGCCCACTGGGGGCATCAGGTCCTTTATGTGGATGCTACAAGGTCATTGAGGTTTTCGAGACAGTATCAACTTTCTAGCTGATCAGAAGGGACCATCTAGAAGTAGGGAAACAGCTGACCAGCATTTAATTTTATTCTCACCATTCAGCTTATGATCACTTTTGGTTTACTTTTGGAATATGGTTCCTGCTTCCTGATATCCAAAAAAGCTAGTTTCCTACAGGGTTTTCTCAGCATTGATCCCTATAGTTGGTAAACCCTACAGAAATAATGCGTTTATTTTTACAGCATGCCTGTGAGAAGGAAGATTCTTTGAATCAAAAATTGAGGCAAAAGGGCATGTTTACCAGTATTTTTTATTGCTTGCTCTATTTTCCCTGTAAAGGGGAAGTGCGCAGAGCTTATTTCTCAAATACATGATTTTACTTTAACTGAGAGAAGGCCACATCTTGTTTTATGCAGAGGCAAGCACTAAGACTTGATCCATATGCAATCTTGTTTTTGTGCAAACCTGGGGTGCATCAGGCGCAGCTGGGCAAGGGAGGGGATTGTCCCCCTCCGCTCTGCAGTGCGGCGGCCTCACCTTGAACACTGTGTGCAGTGTTGGGTACCACAATATAAAAAAGATGTTAAAACTATCCGAGAGCATCCAGAGGAGGGTGATGAAAATGGTGAAGGGCCTTGAGGGGAAGCCCTCTGAGAAGTGGCTGAGGTCAGTGTGTCTGTTAAGCCTGGAGAAGAGGAGGCTGAGGGGAGACATCATTGCAATCAACAACTTCCTTGTGAGGGGAAGATAAGGGGCAGGCACTGATCTTTTCTCAGTGGTGACCAGTGACAGGACCTGAGGAAATGGCCCGATACTGTGTCAGGGGAGGTTTAGGTTGGATATTAAAAAAAAAATGTTCTTCCAGAGGGTGTTTGGGCACTGGAACAGGCTCCCCAGGGAAGTGATCACAGCTCCAGCCTGAAAGAGTTCAAGAAGTGTTTGGACAGTGCTCTTGGGCACATGGTATGACTCTTGGGGATGGTCCTGTGCAGGGCTACCAGCTGGACTTGATGACCCTTGTGTGTCCCTTCCATCTCAGCATATCCTCTGATTCCATGAAATGTATGTGTGAAACACACACTTGTTTTGTTTGCACACTCAGCTGGGCAGCACTAGCAGAAGACTGAGCTCGCTGTGCTCTTGGCTGGGGGTAAGGAGCATCTTGGATGCAGGTGAAATGACTGCAGCTCTTTTTGTGTATATAGATTATACTGCTTTCTCCCACAGTTGATTTAACACTCAGAGGGTGCAGTATTATGCTTCTCTGGCACTCTGTAGCATCCCTTTTTTTTGTTAAAATGCTGATCAGGCAGCTGGCACAGTTCCTCATAATTGCTTACAGTAGCACTGTGCAGTTTTATTGTCCTTTCCTATGACCGAGGAAATAGAAAGACAGATTTTACTTTTCTTCTTCACTTTAGTTTCCTATTTCATAGGTGGACTGATGCTTCTTTTTCATACTGTAATCCTAGATATCATTTTCTTAAGCATTTAGTGAAGCTGGGTTTTTTTTTGTCCTTTTAAGCAATGTGTACATAACAGTGAGTTCAGTAAAGAGTGGGGGCAGCCTTTGCTCTGAAGTTTTCTGCCTGCAGGATTTAATGTCGTGAGTGATATGTCTTCACTTGCTCTGCCAGTGTCGTGTCCCTTAGGGATGCTTTCTGCATCTCTCCAGTTGTGTCCTTGCCATGAGCTATGGCATTGTTCACAAGCAGCTGTATTGACAAAGCATCACTTCCAGTAACTGGCAAATTGCACTTTGTCCTTCTTAGGAGCAAGAAGAGACTTAGGCACATGCTTTCCTGATTCTCTTTGTATTAAAGGACAAAAATTGGGTTGGATCCAGGGTTCTGAAACTCACTGAATTCCCAGGCCCAGTTGTTTCCCTTGCTTAGCATTTGTCAAAATGGTTAGCATTTTGTTTCTGAGGTTGACAGCGCCCTTTTCACCCTCTTGAGCTTGGGAATAGTGTTTTCTTGGAGAGCAGCTCCCTTCTCTGTCAAGCTCTGCTGCAGGGCTGGTTTGTGCAGACAAGTGTCTCCACCTGCCATGGTCCCGGAGCAGCTTGGAAACCTAGACATGAAAGTGGCCTTTAAGTAACAGCTTGTTTGTAGCTTTTGCCAGGAACTGAAGGCTTGGGATCTAGTGTCTGATTACCTGGGGGCTGGAAACTTGAGCTGTCTGCTGGATACCCCGACTGTTTTCTAAAAGGTCACTGTAACTACTCCTGTTGCAGGTGGATTAGAGATGCTTTGTGTTTCATCCATTTTCCCTAAACTCTCATTCAGTGGCCGCCTCACCTGGGAGGACTTAATTGCTGTGAAAGTGCTTAGGCAGTCAAAAGAGAGGAGGCTGGATTTCTCTGTACTGTCATTCAAAGACACATGGGTTTCTGTCTTGGTTGTGCAGGAAATACAGGCAATTTTATAAATGAGTCTCAGCCTTCTGTTTCATTGTGAAGGCCAGCATGTAAAAATTCAGGTTTTTAAAGTCGATGAATGGAATTTATCCATGTTTTTTAAAAGAACAGAAAACTAACTAAATCATATTAAACTTTCATGCTCTTGTTTTAATCCTCTGAAGTCCTTTTTACCCTGATAGCACTTTAAAAACCCTTGTTTCTTGTGAAGAATGAACTCAGTTTTCCTTTTTTGTTGTTTTTACATGCCTTTCCTATTTATTTTGAAAACAGTTGAGAAGCTACCATGCAAAAATGGCACATATTTCAGCTGGTTCCCTCTGGCAGTTTTTGCCACTCTTGACTGAAAGGTCAAAGTAAGCACTAGCTCTGACTTGGCTGCTCATGGATGGGGCAGTGCCGCATGAACTCTGAGGGCAGAGCAAGCTGGTCACCTGTGTTCCTGTGAATTGTCACCAGAGCTGTCAGAATTTCAGCTCACAAGTCCAAGGATGTCTCTGCAACCCCCTCAGCAGCTACAGGGATGCTGGGACTTACTAGGGCTGTAATGGGAAAGCTCTGAAATGGCACAGTTGGAAGAGGGAGCAGACTGTTGGCTTTCTGATTGCTGGTGTCCATGCTTTTATTCAAGCACCTTTTACCTCAGCTCAGTTGGATAATCTGGGAGCATGGGCTGGAGCTAGCAAATTTATGACAGAGACAGCTCTGCAGTGCACCTGCAGGTTGATTTCACCTGAGTCAGCCAAATCTATACTCCAACTCCTTCCAAGTGCCCAGAAAAAAATAGGACATTTCCTGTGATGGGAACAAATATATCATTGCTCGGCAGTGTGGAGATGTATGGGCTCTGTCCTGCTCTGCTGCTGAACAGTTTGGGCATCTGTTGTGCTGTCACAAGGCCAGAAATTTAGACATTGCCAGCATTAATGAGAGAGCTAACGAACCTGGGGCTTTCAACTGCTCTTCTTTTCTGCCACAAGGAATTTGTTCTTACCTGAGATATCAGGAAGTGCAGACACAGAAATTTGAGTGTTATTTTATGCTGCCATTAGACCCGATAATCTAATCAGAAAATATTAACTCTCATGTAAGTAAACAGGTTACTTGGCAGCAAAGACAAATTACACCAGTGAAAAACATCATGCTGTGGTATGAATTACATTTTGTGGTGAGTTTTAAGGAGATACAGTCAGAAAAAAAAGCCATGTATATTTTTCCCTGTAATTTGAAAAAGCAGGTAGATGAATTGTGTCACATGAAGTGCTTGCAAAGCAGTACTGCATATCCACTAATTGTATGCTCCTGTGCTGTCCATCTTTGATTTTTTTCCCCATTTTTAGTACAGGTTTCTTTTCAGCAGCTTGCTTCCTTTTCATCAGCTTGCCAGGATATTTTTTTAGTGCTTCTACTTCTTTCCTTGCTTATATTGATGTTAACGCTTTGCTTACATTGCACGATGCACAGTAAGACCTCAATCTGGTGGTTGCCCTCTGCACCTTTTATCTTTGATGTTTACTGGATTAGAATGAAATCCTCAAGAGTGTCTCAGCAGTGATTTTCTTAAAATCCAGCTGCTCTGAAATCAGCTACCAGCTCTTCAGTTTTCTGAATTTAGCAAGCTTTTCTAAATTAGTGGCACCTTTCCATATTTACCTGTTTTCAGTTGACTTTTTCGAAGTGACAAAAATGAAATCCTGGCAGGGTTCCCCTGTGATAGTACCATTTTCTTTCTGTATTAATTAAGCTATCCTCTAGAGTCAGAATATTTCAGATAATGCATATATTAGCTGAATATATCTTCTGATACCTTGTGATTTGCTATTTTATACTTAAGTTGTAGTTTACTCCAGTGTTTGTCCTGGGTTTCTTCACAGCTATTGACTTCAGGTGTCCTATAGGCACTGAAAGGTGCTGGTGTGCTTCTGAAGTCAAGTGCTTTCAATCACACCTTGGTTCCTGCTTCTCCTTTTTTCATTCTCTGATTAGATTAAAATCTGAATACCTGATCTCCCCAGAAGTAATTTAAAGTAATGCATTTTTGTAGATAATCCAAAGTAGACAGGGAAATAGCTGTGAGCTCTGCTGTGGTGGCTGCTAGCCTGTGATTACTTAAACAGAATGTGTCAAGCAAGCTCACTTGCATCTACAAATATCTAAAGGAAATACTCTGGAAAATGTTACCTGACATTGCTGTGTGTTAAGCTCTCCCTGTACTTGAAGAGAAATTGCTGTATTCAGCTGAGCTGTTAACTCAGTAGATTTTGCTTTGTATAACGACTGAAAACACTATCTTTTCCATCAGAGGTTCCAAAGGAATCAGCTCATAGGCTCAGAGGTCAAACCCATGTGAAATTCATGAGCAGAATAACCTGTGTATGCTGGTTAGGTGGGAACTTTCAGCTGAAAAAGCCCTAGGAAAAGTGAAGGAAAAGAGGAGGTTGAGTGTCAGCAGCATGAGATGTTAGTGCCTCTTTTGTGTGTTGCAAGCCAGAATGGACTCTGGTCAGGAGGCACCTGCTAGAGACAGTACCTGGAGCCCATGGGAAGGGCTGAAGATGCTGCTATGTCTGTGGAGTACAGGAAAGTCCCTAACAAGGCTGGTGAGTTTTGGCAATGCAGAGAACAGAGAAGCTTTGCTTCTGCCATGCTTTTCTTTCTCACAGAACAGCATTTTCGAGTTTTGCCCAAAGTGCCTCTCCATGCCATTCATTGGTGCCTGCCATTTCAGTTGCTGGAGTTTAAAAAGTAGTAGCAAAATAGTTTTTCATGTTGTGAGTTTTTAGTCTAAATTTGTTTCTGCTTTTTAATTCATCCCAGTGAGGGAAAAAGAGATTTAATGATGAGCGTAACCTTCTACGGTGCAAATAGCTTCAGTAATAATCTCCTGTTTAAAAAATGTAAAAAAAACCTTGTTACATAATAATAGAGTCTATAGTTGTAAATATGATGGGCAGTGTATATCAACTTGATTTAATACAGCTGTCTAGTGACAGAAATAGTGAAGGTATATCCCTTTTACAGAAATTTTACAGTCAGAGGAGAAAATAGCACATGAGCTTTTTGAGTCTGCAGTATAGTACTGCTGATGCACATCAGTGTAGGCATTTATCTGGTAAGTTATATAATTGGTGTAAAATAAGAATTTAAAAAAACTATTTCTTCTGCTAATAGCGTGACCTAGGGAAAGAATTGGGATTTTGGGGTTATCTGAAACAAATCACAAAAGGTAATGTTTGTTACCACACCTGCATTGTGTTACTGGAAGAATATTAGTCCTGTTACACAATGAGAGTAAAAAGGCTCTGAACTCAGCACTACATTGTCGTAAAAAAATGCCATACTGTAAATAATTTTTCAAAAGCATAGCTGAGGACTGAATTGATGCTTGAAGGAAGGGCTGTATTCTACATTATAGTTCCTAAGTAGTTATTGCACTATTTTGATACATAGAAGTTGTATATAGTCATTGGCCTTGGTGACTGAACAGTTTAATGATATTGTGATTATAATGTTAAGGATAGAGCTGTCTGGTCTGAATTTCTTTGACTGCAGAAGCAAAGTAGGCAATAGTATACATATGTTTACTCCTATCCATGGCTTCCCCAGAGCCTCTGGGAGGAGGAAGACAAGCACTACCCAGAGTGCCCTCTGCATTTAGGAGTACCTCTGTGACTCACCCTATGAAGAAGTACAAAAAAAGACCTCTCCTCATTAGCTTTTGCTTCTTGTCTTGATGTTTGTTAGCAATTGATTTTTGCTTAGATGGGGTCATTTATTGTTCTTACTGAGTTTGTGGTTAATTGCACTAGCTTTGGACACTCAGAAGCAGGTAGGACACAGACAACAGTGGGGATGCATGTGGCCTTGAAAAGCAAAATAAAAAAAGTGGTTAAGGCTACTGCCCCCAAGTATTTGTGATAATTAAAAGAAGATCAGCCTTCTATAAGAAATGAGGTAAAACTGATGGACTGATATTGGCCAGGCCAGCTAATGGGAAAGAACTTGAAAAGAGCTTTTGAGCCTGGTGAGTCAGAAGCCTTGGGTACACGTATGCCTTCTCATCTTCACTAAGGATAAGAGATTCAATTAACCAGAGAAAAATGGAGTAGTGTATGAACTAGCATAATTTTAAGAGTTCCTACACTGTCATTAGAGCAGCTATTGCTCCTTTCTATAACTAATAATAAATTTTAAGTATTTGGATAAGGTGAAAGTGAGCTGTGTATCATCAGATTGATCTATAATTAACTTCCTTTCATGCTTATTCCCCTCATCATCCCCTGCATCCCCACACTCCAAATTTAAATCCTACTGAAAGAAGAGCTTACCATGCATCTGATGCAGTGCCATGCTTTCAAGAAAACTCCATGTTTTTATTGTCAGATTTACATTGTGTGTTTATAAATACCTTGAGTGTTACAGAGACTGAGGAAGGGATCTATCATGTGTTGCAGTTTCAGGATATATGAGAAATAACATCTCATGGTTTGCCCAAGTTGGCATACTGAAATCTTTTACTAACTAACTGCCAGGCCAAGGTTGACCATGTTCCTCTAGGAAGAGTAGATTAAACTGGTAGAGACAGCGAGAGGACTAATGAGTGCTTGTGGTAGAAAAGTTTGATAGCCATAAGGTTTATATTAGCAGGTAGGCATCCTACACTATGAGCCAGCTGCTTTTTGTTTGGATTGTGCCTGACGAGAAAAAATGGTGCAGTATATCAGGAATGTAGTACATTTCCCTTGTCTAGTTTAATAGGATGCTCAGATAAATTATTTTGTGATCCGAGCATTAGGGTTTCTCCAAAATACAATGGTGGGGCTAAGCAACTCTTCTAGTGCTGGCTTTGTTGCAGTTTTCATGGCGTTTTTGAAGACATTAAGAGAATTGGTTGCACAGTATTAGAAAAGAAGGGTTGATGTAACCCTTGTGATTGTGTCAGAGGGTCGTTGGATGCTCTTAAGACTGCTGTCTGCTGCTTTTCTGTTGAATCAGGATAGAGAGTGTGAGGAGCAACATGGTTGTTTTTTTGTGCAGGGGGCCAAAGAACGATACAAGAATTCTGCCCTTAATTTAGTCTGTGTTGCATGCCTGTTAAAAAGACTTCTTTGTTTCTTTTTTCCTGTAACTTTCTTGAGTAACAAAATGGTGTTCAGCTCAGGGAACTGGCAGCTGATGGTTTTCTGATGTGGGAGATGTGACTTGAAGAATATGTGTGGGTGTGATACAACCCCTTGGTGATGTGCTGTATACTCTTGTTATACACTGTGCCAAAATAGGCAGTAATCCTCTTATGTGGGATTGTCAAGTAAGTAATAATAGAGCACAAGTCAGTGCCATCAGTTCCGAGATTTTTTTTATAAACATAATTGTTATTGATATCTCCTAGATTCTTTAGTACTTCTTAATCTTTATATTAAGTCCTTCTTCTAAGTCCTGCAAATGTTATGTTTTACAATAGTGATGTCAGCTGCTATCAAGACTTTCCTATTCATCTTTTTAATTGATGCTCTTGCTTTAAAAAGACCACAGAGATTTTGAGTTTTATAATTCAACTCATTTCCTAATGTGAAAACTTCAAATGAAGAAAAATTTGAAGATCATTTTGTCTGCATAAAACATTTCAATTGTCTTGTGAGGAACTCTGTAAAGATCTGAAGCAATCAGAGTTACTGTCTGCAGGCTGTTCATCCCATTTAAAAAACATGAAGTTGGCTGCTCTGCAGCAGGGCAGACACAATAAGTTGTGCTGGAGGAGAGAAGCAATTAGCTCGACAGCAAGCACAGTCAGAGCAGAAAGGGAGGTCTGGAGGCGTTTAATTAATACTAATGCTTTTGTGCTTACAAGGACCAGCAGCTTACTGCTGCCTTGCTCTTGTGGTTCTCAAACCTGCTATCTAATAAGCATTAGATTTAGTAAAGCTTTCCAGAAAAGTTAATAAATTACAACTAACTGTGACACATTCCCCCTGAAGGTAATGAGGTACACCTGATACTGACTGGGAGCAGGGTCTGATAGGTAAAGCTTTTTCATTTTTAAACAGATAACAAGGCCTTTTGGGATTTTTGTACTACATTTGTTTAAGTAATCTGAAATAATGGGAAAGGCATGTCATTTATTAAACATTTTTCAAGTCACCAAACCAATTAGGGAGCAATGAACCTTTTTTTTTTTTTTTTTCCATTGTGAAAACAGTTTTGGGCAAGTATCATTTTTATTAATCTGAGTTTGATGGCAAAACTACTTTTGATGGAAAAGTGTTTAGCTATCAATGTATACTTATTTGCATAGCTTGACATTTTGAGATGTAATTTGCTATATAATTCTCAATTTTTATTCATTTCAACTTCCATTCATTCTTGGGTGGAAAATCCCATTTGGTTGAAGGTCACTTCTCTATGTAACTTTGCTTCTGTTTTCTTCTAGTACATCATTCAAGACATACCTAGACTCCAGTATGCTGGAGAGGATTACTTTTTCCGTTTGCTCCTCATGAGAATACCAGCTCTGTGGCTTCAGGCTTACGTGTTTTTATATTTAGAAATGTTTCCCTGATGGGTTTCAGTAGTGTGTGTAAATAAAAGGATGATCTCTATGATGATTTATTCTTTGTGCAGGAGCACCAGTATAATCCAGTTTGAGTTGTAATCTACAAACTTTAGTTTTGGTTGGATGTTGCCTGTGTTTAAATATCCCTGTGTCACCTCTTCTGTTAATGGTTATCTGTATAAACAGCTTTATTATTCCATTTTGGGAGCGAACTTCCATATCACATTGCAGTTAATATAGTGTTTTATTCCACTAATTGCCTGTTAGTGCAGTTTTTGTGTGATTAAAGTATTCTTATTGTACATTACTGTATCGCCCAAGACTTGCATAACAAGGTAATTAATCTATACTATCTCCAAGGAATAAATGAAAAGTACTGGGTGAGGGTCACAGCCTTTGATAATTATTTATGTTACAAGAAGAAAGCTGAACAGAAATGCTTGGGTTTTCCCATTTTGATGGATTTTTAAGTGCATAGCTTTTTGTCTCCTTACTCTTCTGGGACTCTCCAGCTGAACATTGTTACTGCTGAGGTAATAGTTTACATGGTACATAGGATCATGGAATCATTTAGATTGGAAAAGAAAGACCTTTCAGATCATTGAGTCCAACCTTAGCTGAGCATTGCAGTGCTAGTTTAGCGTTAACTTGAATTGGATCTGGAGGCTGTTTTCCCTGAGGGCTGTCCCTTAGCTTTTATCAGCAGCAGATGTGTTTTGGTGTGATGTGCTGCCTGGAGGGGGGTCTCTGACCGCACCGCTCCTTTCCCTGTGCTGTGGGTGCCCGCTGCTGCCCTTCTCTGGTGCTGGCTTCGAGGGTTTTGTGACTGGCACCGGGCACACCTCCAGCTGCTCAGACAGGGCAGGTTCGTGCCACGTCTGCAGCTCGTCTGTGTGTGCCGGCTTTCCTGGGATGGAGTGGGACAGCCAGGGCGGCCAGGGAGTGGGTGGCTCTCAGAACCACCCGGGGCAGCAGCCTGCACACATGGGGGTCAAATCCCACCCAGCATCTGAGCCACAGAAAAGGCAGCTGCCACAAACATCTGGATTTTTAACAACTGCCTGAAACTTTCATTCCTTTAGTCAGACACTTTCTTGAAATGAGAGCTGTTTAGCTCAATAGCTCATGTATTTTTAGTATTTTGGAAGAGAGGGTTTTTCTTCAATGTCGTATTTGGAAAAATGACTTCCTCATTGCACGTTTTTCGGTGGAATATTTTCTCTAGAGGTTTTTTTCTCTCTATTATTGCGACTGTTTGAAACTCCCCCACTGTAGCTAACAGTTACATTATGCATTGATAAGCTTCTTACACACTTGTAAATACAAATTTTCAGGGTTATGTTGTAATGAATTGTAATGCATTATTCATAAATGTGGTGCTTGTGTAGAATCGAAGCCAAATATAAAAGCCATTTGGTCTTACACGGTGTTAAGTATTGAAAATGCATGATAAAGTGATAAATGAAGAAAATGTAATAGGGATTGGTCACCCCTGATAATAGACATGCTCCCTTTCTTTCCTTTGCAGTAGGAGTTTCTCTCCTTGTGTTTTGAACAGACAAGCAGACATGTCCCCAGGATGCTGCCAAACTCACCTTGTTCTCCCTTGCCTCAAACATTTCATTTTTTTTTCTTAAAACCAGGAGAAATTATATTAATGCTAAAGTGTTTGTAATCTGCTTTTGGATACTGCAATGATGAATCTGATCTTAAAAAAAAAAATAGTGTAGAATAGCCTTTGAGATTAAGTGCTGTTCTTTCACTGAGTAGCACATAGGGAGATGGATGTTACAATCCAATAAGGTATTTATTCTGATTCTAAATACATTATTGTTACAATGAAAGGTCAAAGAATTTTCATTTAGAGATGAATAGAATAGGAAGACAGAGTAATGCATTCTATTTTTTAGAAATGGCAATAAATGGAAGAGGGTGATCATGCAGAAATGTTAGCTGAAAAAGCTCTGTGAAGCCACAAGGTAGGATACCACCACATATCAGTGCTAAGGGAAACCAGTGTTGAACCCCACCAGTGGGGAAGGGCTTGTTTTCAAGCCTGGCTTTTCCTTCCCCTCAGAAATAAAGCTGATGTGTCTCTGCAAAGATCAGTATCTCCAGTGTCACAGGGCTACATGTGTGTGTACTTTTAGATGGGTTTTATTTTATTTTTTATAAGTGCAGGAGGGGGAATAGCTCCATTCTTTAAGATTAAGACTTGATTGTTTGACCTTCCTTTACCTCCTCCCTGGCCACAGATACCTGAAGTTGTATTATTATTTGAGTGATGACATCCTTGGCCTGTGGCACAGGAGGACCTCTGGGAAGCGGTGCAGTGGTGCCATGCCAGTGGAAGACTTCGGAAAGGAAATTAGACAAACCAGTCAATAGTAATAGCTAAAATAATTTAGAATTGTTGCAAATGTTTTTTTTTCCTAGAAGAAGATTTCTACAGAAATGAAAGTTGCCTACTTTTTCTTTTCTTTTGAGCAAAATAAAGTAGCAGCAGTAAATAGCACATAAAACGTATGACTCAGGTGAGCTTACTGAAAACCTAAGTGCTAAATAGCTAATTACTAATCTGCTAATTAATGCTCCTATTTTCCATGAGAGTCTTCAGGATATTCCTGAAACTGGGAAATAAGGAGGAGAAGGCTGTTTTCTAATTTTGTTTCTTCCTGTGACAATCTGAAGACATTTCATTGATTTCTTTGGGGTTTTTTTTTTCCTGTATCACATCAGTGTAAAAGAGAGCATGGTGTGATCCAAGCTTTTTACTTTTTCTTTTCTTTTAAAACTATGCAAATAGTTTTTTTTACTGCATCTTCTGAGTCAGTTCTATAATTGAAACATTGTATATTTTCTGTGATTTTATGGAAAAAACCAAAATTATTGTGTCAAATAAAATATTTTCTCTATGGACATTTGTAAAGGTACAACAGAGACGAATGGACGTATTCACTAAAAATAGCTAGGGAAGGAAGTGTCCATCAGCTGTGTTCTGAATGTCCTGAAGAGAAAAGCCTGGGGTGATACCTCTGAATTGTTCCTCCACTGGAAAAGGAGATGCATGCTGTTAGAATTACCTACGCAGTTTCACAGGTATGAAACTGAGAAGTAACATTTTAGTTTGGTTATTCAGCTGCGTTAGCTAGGAACAAGTGTCTGATTCTGCTGCCACATCTCTGCTGGTGTTGTCACTGCACTGTTTTGATCTTTCAGTTGATAATCTTTTCCCAACAGTTTTAGTGTTTGAAAAGCATAATGCTGTGTTACCATCATTTGTGTGTTCTGAAAGAAACATTTGCCTGAGTGGTTTATTTTATGAGTTAGCAGATGGTGATTTAAATGCGCTTGAACCAGCAAGAGCCTTGGTTCTGTAAGCGTGTCTCTGGCTCAGAAAATCTCCACAAAGCACTCACAAAGTGATGAGCAAAGTAGCTATGGTGTTTGGGAGCACAAATGGAGCAGCCATGATGTGTTTGAGAAGGGTTTACACAGTTTTGGGGGTTAGAATTGCCCTCTAGGCAAGGACGTGTGGTGACCTTAGGCATGCAGCAGGTGAGCTGCTTGGTGGGAAAGGAAATTACCATGAGAGATCTCAAAGCTGAATTTACTGTGCCATGTTTTCAGTGTTTTGAGCCCTCTATTCTGTGTATGAATGTTACCATGATATACTTCATAAAAGCAGCTTAAGAACTTCACCTGCGTAAGAGGCTACAGGTGATTAAGGTCTGTGTTTCTCAAAAGTTCTGCAAAGACCCTTTTTTAAGTTGTTTTGTTTTGTCTGAGCCATTTGTGGTCTGAATATAGTGTCAACACTGATGACAGAAGTAGACTTGTAATCTTGGGATGTTTTTTAAAATTTATTAGAGACTTGCAATGTGGATTAGGGATAGGCATGTGTCAGATAGAATTATCTGTGTAAGGATATGGATCATATGGATCCAAGTATGTTCTGTTACCATATATAAATAATTTATTCAACAGTTTTAGCTCAAGGCAATGTGTTAGAGAGATGTTTGTTCTTGAGGCAATTTTTTATTGTAGATTGTGTTTTTATTTGCAGAGTTTCTTAGAAGCAAGTATGATTTAAACTGATTGCAAATTTAAGAGCCTTCTCGCTAGTGTTGCATTTGATTCTTTTAACTTTCACATTGTGTCTCTTCTACAATGACAACGAGTCATTTTACAAGAGACAAATGAAAGCTTGCACCGCACCTTCAAATGAATGTGTTTAATAAATATTTGCGAGTGCTCTGTTGAAACTCCGTCTGCACTGGCATAAATTAATCTCATGACAATATAGTTTCTTAAAATGATCACTACAGTGGATAACAATTGCAGTTAGGTATAACATGCAGTATAGAAATGTAGTACACGTTTTGTATTTGCTCTTTGGAGGAGTGCTAGGCGTTTCAGGATTTACTGATGGACATTTTTATTCTTTGTCTATGAGCTGTGGGCTTCCACTTGTTATGTTGGCAAATTCATCAGTATGAATCTGAACATGTAGTTAAGGATCCAACAGTGTGTGAAGACATGTCTCTTCTGTCACATGTTGTAGAAAACTCCCAAAGAGTGGGAAGATGCCAGATCAATTTTCATTAGACTTGGAAAAGCTCTGACAGCAGCAGAGACCACTGGTAACACTTGCAATCATGGTTATTCCAAGCAACTCCAGTATCGTTCCTTGAGGATCTTCCTGTCAATCTCTCCTCTCTTTCTGTCAGAATTATTTAGTAACTGAGGTTAAAATTTCCCAAGGAGACTAAGGAAGTCAAGGGACCTAACTTCCAGTGAATTTCAGTGGGATTTAGGGCTCAAATTGAATTTTCTTTGCAAACATAAGATTAGAGTTTCAACAAATTGCTTTTTTGTGATAAATTGATTGAAAGCTGTGATAGTTTGCAGATTGTGTGCATAAGTGTAATCTTCCAATTAGATCTTCTTAGTGTAAATAACTGAAAACATGTTCCCTATGAGAATGGATGCAAATGGACAAAGATACTAGAAAGAAAAGGTTGAGAAAGAAAAGGTTGCTCGAGTGAGAAAAATCTACATCAGGAAATACATTTGATTTTCATTGGTACTTCATACATTATTTCCTGAGCCTGCCTGAGCAGTGTCTATGTGTTCAGTACCGGCTCCAGGTCAGTTTTTTGGGGGTGTCCTTGCTCTTTGGTGCTCTCAGAGTCACTGTGGCAGAGAGGGATGCCCGGAGTGGCTCAGGACAGCCTCGAGGTTCCTTGGCTGCTGCAGCCAGTACCGATGCCACCACCCATGCTGGGACAATCTCTGCTAAATGCTCAGCTGATAGATACATCTGTGAAATGGCAAAGTGCAGACCCAGCTCTGGCCCTTCCCTTGCCAGGGTAAGGCCTTTGGAGATGTCTCAAGGCAGCATAGCCAGGAGGGGAAGGTGAAGAGGTTTCTTGTGTTTTGGCATCCTTCTTTGCAGAGGATGAGGTCTGCAAAATCCACTGTGTTAGAGACGAAAAGAGAATTGGTGGGATAATTTCATGCTTTATTGGGCCAGAAAGGACTGTTATGTTCATTTACTCTGACATCTGTGTTCAATCAGATTTCATTACAGTGTTATCCCTATCCAAAGCTCTATTTATATAAAACCATATAGCTTAAAACAAAGCACTCACAGTTAGAGAGAATCTGCCATGTCCCTAGGAATATAATAAACTATTTTGTTAAAAAAGTTACTGCCATGAAAGTGTGTCTAAGGTTGGCGGAAAGTAATTTCTATGTAGCCTCTAGCTACCACATTTTTTGTGTCTGTGAAAGCATCTTTTACTATTGGAGAATGAAAATATGCTTAATAATCTGTTAATCTAAGTAGTTGAGAAATAAAGCTGTCATGTCTAATTCTACTCATAGAAGAAAGAAAAAGCCAGAATGAACAATCTTTTTTTTAAAAAAAATTGCAGACTAAATGAAAGGATATTGGCATTTTTCTCTAAAATATGTCAACTGGATAATTAAAATACCTAATTAGTGGAAGCAACTTTAGCTGATTAGAAATTTTTCAGATTTTGTAAGTCAGCCATATATGGTGTTTTGAAATAATCTTGGAAAGATCCCTGTAATATAAATACTTTTCTCTTGGAAATGCCAGCACTGCAAGTTAGTAATACTTCTGTATTTTATTAACATATCTTATTGGAACTGGGAATGAGCTGCAAATGGAACTGTAAATCACAATGACAATTTATATCTTAAAAAGAAAGACAAATGTAGCTATGGTATTACCATTTGTAAAAGGAGAGCCTTTTGTTAGAGTGATTTTTTTAAAACTACACGTGTTGTTTAAACTATGCCTTTTAATAACACTGATAATAATGTTGTGATGGTCTTGCTCTGACAAATTATGATACAATTAAATATTGATTATAGAGATAGAGTGATTTAGGGTTTTTTATGTAGAGAAAAATTATTTGGTTTTGATCATGTTGAAATATTTAACTTACATTGAATTATTTTGATCTTTATGTAGGACTACAGATTAGCATTTAAAAAAATAATCTTTTTTGCTTGACTCAAAGACAAAACCAAACCAAAGCAAACCATGTAAAACACATTTTTACGTAAAATGTCAAACTAAAATATTTTTGCAATTTTCATTTTATTATTGGCATTGCATATCAATGTCTACCTTTCCTCATGAGGCATACATTTGTTTCTTTCAGGACCTGACTAAAATGGTCTAAGGAAATCTACCTATGGAATCATATTTATTTATAGAATCAGTTTGTTGCTAACAAATGGCGTCTGTGGTGTTTTTCTGTACAAAACAAAAATATAAATTAATTTCTTGCCTTTTGGTTTCTTACAAAACAGTATTCACTTCTTTTTTCCATGACTCTCTGTGATCTCCATTTCATTTTCTCTGATTTTCTTGAATATCTCTAACAATTCATGTCCCTTTATCAGATTTAGGAGGATCTTTTCAGGGATCTGCAGCAGCAGCTTGGTGCTTCTGTATCCTATTTCATGGGGCCGTGTCAGGGGTGTTAGGGTTGTTTGAGGACAGTTTGTTTCTCCCTGGTGGGGCACCCATTAGCTCCTTAACCATGGGGAAGGAAGGATTTGTTGGGGCACTGCTTGATGACATTTTTCCATAGCTGGGATGAAGAGATTCAGTTTGGTGCTACAGCAAGAAATTCTTTTGTCCCCAAGCAGAACATGGAGTTGAATGAGCTGTCATGTCTATCTTACAATCCCTCTGTGGAAAACAGAGGAGAGATCCTTACCCAGAACCCACAGCTCAAGTTTTATTTCCGGAATCAAACGTTTCACCATCATTTCAGCTTCGTGAAAGTGCCCAAACAATGTTGTTCCTATGAAGGTAAAGACTGTGTTTTGAAGCTTTGGAAGTTTTCATAAAATAGCAGTGTTGTCCTTTAGCTAAAATAAATGGTCTCCTCTATTTGTAACTGTTACACATGGATGGAAATGTTTTCCAGACTTTTTGACCTGTAATAGTATTTTCAGTATTGTTTCTAATATGACTATACAGCTCTGCATTTCACTTGCCAATTGTTGTTTAATATATTTTTATTGAAGCTATTGCAGCTTTCAGCCTTTCTGAATGTACCAAAATAATTTTTTAGTAATACAATAGATGTTAAAACTCACAGTGTCATCTGCAAATTGCTGGAATAATGGGCTTTTGCTTACAGGCAGATTTTGCGTCAGATATGAGTAATGAAGTGTAATTACTGTTGTTTCAGTTGAAAGATGAAAATGTAAGTGCAATTTACAAAGAAAATAAGGAGAAATGCTGTGTGGCTTGCCCTTCTTTGCAGTCTATTAGCGAGAGGTAGTGAAGGGAAAAATGATCACCAACATTTTCAATAATTAACCTATGCCTCCTAGGCAGAAACCAATTTTTGAAAGGAAATTAATTCTGAGGGAATATGATTGAAGTAATTTATCCCTTTACTTCTTTGTTCTGTTGTCTTGCTGGTGGGACAAAGCAAAAATGAATATATAAAAATATATAAGTGTGCTTACTATCAGCACCTAACCTTCCCTTTCAGTAGATATTTGGTCTATTTCTGCTCCTTCCTCACATTTTCTTTTCTAGGCGCAAAGGACCTGTCTTTGAATAATGCTGAAGTATAAAAGAATGCATGTCAAACCTGCCTCTGAAAACCAGGTATTTGTGTGCTGTCAGCTGGTTTATGCACAATAAAAGCCCACATCCATAGACATTGGGTATTTAGTGTATGTAGATTTTGCTAAGGAATTTGTACTTACTTTTGGTTCTTCTGATGGTTTGTGATGGCATACTCTTAACATCTGTTTCTGTGCCTGATAAATTTCACTGGGCTCTTCCCTGCTTTTCCTCTGGAGTGGGTGTATTCTCCCAGCTCAGAGAGATGAAAAGACTTGAGTAATATTCCTGTTGGCTTGTTCTCTTAGACTACCTGAACATGATGTAAAACAAATTAAAAATAAATCATAACACAAAAACTTTGAGGTACTCTTCTGGGCTAGGTTCTGCTGGTCTTGTAGCTATGGACCTTTCCAGCTGTGATTTTAAATTTGATCTCTTTTTTTTTCCCCCATTTTCTTATTTGGGATCTGCCTGTTGAGGTCCACTTGAAGGCCACATCTCAACTTTCACCGTTTGATATTTGTCACAGTTTGATATTTGAAGAAAAGGGGATGACATGCGAGTGAACAACCCTGCCCACTCTAGTGTAGTTAGAAGTAATGCTAAAGACATGAAAATATGTTTTAAGAAGCTGAGATCAGCAGAGGCTATAAGCATGTGCCTGAGGATAATCACTAGTGAAAATTAAATATGTATATGTATTATACGTATGTTGTATATGTAACCTCAACTGCTAAACCATTAAAAACCCCCCAAAGCCAAGCAATTAAAAGGCAGAGATCAGATATTCCCATTTGACATGGCCTTACGGAAAGAATGCCAATGAGTCAAGAGGCTGCTTTAGTATCTTAAAGATAGCCAACAGCTTCAGTGTCCTTTTGAGTAGGAGCACCACTGAGCATTAGTGTAGAAGTGCCAAATCCTGCCTGCTTCAAGACAAAAGTCACAGAGGCTTCAAGAATACTCTTAATGTGAATGTTACATTCATGACTGGATTTAGCTCCCAATGTTTGAATTAATGGGAAATAATACAGTGAAATTATCTAACCAGTTATTAGTTATTATCTAACCAGTTATTAGTTAAAGGCTTTAAAAATAATTTGGAGTAGTAACTTGCTTACGATTTAGTTAGTAGTAGTTATATTCAGTAGATAATTTTCTCTATGGAAATGGACACTACTTCTATGACATTTCATTGTTTTGTTCTTTGGAGTAATCAGAACTTTGGGATGCTGACAGACCAAGAGTTCAAAAGGGACAAAGGAGTCACTCACCAGGTGTTAACACAAATGGTCAACATCTCTGTCTAGTTGCCTTACTATTCACAAAAGAAAACATTTTTAAGAAACATGCTCTTTTGAAAACTCAGTTTGGGAATTCATGCCTAGTTAACTTCTTGGGATATGTTAGCTTGTGTTAATAACTCAACATACCAACATAAACTTAAAAAACTTGAAGATGTGGAGCGTTTTTGAGAGCTGATTTCCAGAAAGTAGCAGCCAAGAGCAGAGCTGTGCCTTTGGTTGCATCTCTTCTGACATTCTGACTCTGTTCAGCGCAAATAGTGTGTGCATCTGTCTGAGACCTAAAATTCAATAACAGTACTTTTCCATATCAAAATTTCCTATGTATGGAAAAAAAAAGTCAGGAGTTTTAAGAAAGATCACTGTTACTCGTGCATTTAAGCAGTTGTTGACACTTCTATTTAAAAAAAATCCCAGCATCTATTTACGTTACCAATGCCTTTGACTTCATGGAAAGAATATCAGGACATCTTTGTTTTCAGTTTAAGTTCTGATCATGCAAGTATAGATGTATATATCTTTGGTCATGCAAGTAATTCACATCAGTGGGGACTAGCCATATGCTTAAAGTTAGTTGTATGTGCTTTTGGAATACCGTCATCACCAGAAGATTCTTGTGTTAGAATTGGTTTAAGGACTTATAAAGCTGATAAAACCTGATTTGCTTAATTATCCGATCTAATTTCTTTGTGCATGGTGTCTAAATTCAGTTAACCACACTGATAGGAAATTGCACTCAGAAATTGTAGCCATTTTCACTAATCTTTTTCAACAGATGCAGCTTTTTCATATTTATTTGCTAACTGCAAGTCATTCTTGGTAATATTATCAGCAAATGTTTATTTATAGGCGAATATAAAGAGAGAAAAGACAGATTTTTATGAAAACCCCAAAGGAATATTTGTGTGTTCCAAGCAAAACAGTTGTCTCTAGAGAATGGGACAGTCTCTAGTTACCCCTGGGATTTCTACTTCCACAGTTCTCAGGTTTTAGGAATAAAGAAATGAAGACTCTCATTTTAAGCACTGGAGTCATTTTCCTTAGGGCAATCATTTCTTTAGCCAAGTATAAATGTAAAGCTGAAATACCATGGTACAAGTATTCTTGTACAAGTTTTCTTCTTTGGTATTTTCAGTGTGTTCAGATTTTGGATTGCACACACACACCTGTGGATGTAACCAAAAGACAAGTACTGAGTCTGTGAAATTTTAGTCTAAGTTGAATTGTTTTGTAGGCACTGTGGCTCTACAGCGTAGCAGTCATTTGGAGCAGCATTGCAATGTATACAAGAAGTACAGATTGGGACAGACAGCCTATTTTAGTTTGTTTTCTTTGGGCTTGGTTTCTTGGGTTTTTATGGATATAGTAGAATTGGATCTAGTGAAAATTATTATAATGTTTTAGAACATGACCACAAATGGTGAATACAAAGCATGGAGCAGCATAGCTGTTTAAATCAGGGAATGATATCTCTTTTAATACAAATGATATCTTAGTAATAAAGCTGTAAGAGAAAAGTAAAAATCTGATGCTTTTCATCTGGTGTTGGCAAGTCACTTAAATAAAATTGAAACATATTTTATTTAATTTAACTTCCAGCATTTTTTAATGGAGTGGTAAGCTGGACTATTCATTTTCTTTTCCATGGTAGGCATGTAAAATTTTGCTTTAATTATGTTTCTCTATAAATTTGTTGTCCAGAACTATGGAATCTGCTTGTTAAAAATAGTGACAAATTTATTCTATACAAAGATCAAGAGAGGCTACTGAAGTGGTTTTGTTGCTCTGTTTATTGTTTTGAGTGGAACACTGGATCTGAGAGACTATTAAAGTCGTGTAACACTAATATGTTTTGAAGGGAAGTGATTTAAAGATGTGAACTGGGCATTATTATCTGAACTGCAGTAATTTTCAAAGCATTGTTTTTTCCTGAGCAAATAACCACATTAAAGAAAAAAATCCTAAAGCATGTATAGATATGTTTGATTGTGTGTTTGTGATGAAAAAAAGGAAGTGAACCGGTTTCCTGACTTAAAAGCTTTTGAGAAGTCTGAATGGCTTCTGCTCACAACTCAGTTTTGTGTCCTCAGGCTCAAAAGAGTGGTTAAACCTTATGTTTTTTGGGGTAGCTTCTGTGTAGTGAAATGAGACAGAATGAGGTAAATACGCTTTTATGAATGGGAGCAGTGTTTCTTTGAAAGCTCCTTTATGCTTGATCTTTGCTATCCCATCACAGTGCTGTGACATGAGAGGAACAGGAGAGTTGGGACCTGTACACCTTTGAAACCTCTGGCTATCAGCTTTGCTCTGTGTAGAAATCAAAACCTGCCCTGTACCCTAGAGAAATAACAGTGCTGCTCATTCTCCAGTGACAGCACAGTACAGCTGTCCAAGGAAATGTCTGCTGGTAGCACTGGAGAGGATGCTGTGGTACCATGGCATGGTGGTGCTTTTCCTGCTTGCAAAATTCCAGATGATTACCCTGCGACTATTTTTTTTTAACCTATAGCCCTTTAAATTTCTTGGCACATAAATATTCAAGATTATGTAAAGTTCATCTTGCATTTCTGTTAAAGATCAGTCCTCAGATTGTAAACAAATAATCTGTAAACACAAGGATTTCCTTGCAAATTCACATGAATGTTTTCTTTTGGTGTTGTTTTTATTCTTCTTTGTGCTGTTCTTTCATGAGACTGTTATTCAGCCGGTAGGACACAGAATTATTGCTTCAATTAAGTAAATGACACTTCTGGATTTACTAGTCTACTTCACAACTCTAGGGGATTGATTTTGTCTTTTGTATCTCTGTTTTCCAGTCAATAATCCTCATGCTAATGACAGTTAAAATTTTGGAGTAAAAACTTGAAATCTACAGATATAAAAGGATTATGATTCTATATCCCTAAAAAGTATCCTACAAAAATCAATTAAAATTGGTCTACTATTCTGACAGTAGCAAACATTCATATACATAACTGTATGCATATATAAAATATACCTTCAGAATGCACCTTGTAGCTTTTGCAGGATTTTGCAAATCCTAAACTTCCACTGAAAACAGAATAAGGGTCAAATTCTGCTTGTCTTACACGTGTATGAAATGAACAGTTGTACTGTGGTGATGTGCTGCCAAGATTTGGACAATGGGGTCTTTCAGAAATGTTCCTCCTCCTCCAATGATAATCTCTGTGTGGTGACATGTGTGTGCACACAGAGGAGATGACAGGGACTGAGCAATATATGCCTTTGTTTTTACTTTTTTAAGCAAAGTGTGTTTTTTAGAACCCAGAAGCTAACCTGTTGTAGCTCACTAATGTGTTGTTTCTGTTCATCTAGGCACAAAATGTGACTTGTGACTTTAATTGATGCTAGCATGACTAATATAAAGAGGCACAGTCAGAGGGTTCACATAAGCATTTGAGGGTGCCACAGAGGCATATGTTATATACTCCCATATACAGAGCCTACTGAAGATGTCTTTTGGTGTGATTAGAAGAGGAAAAGGACATTCACCATACAAAATAACCTCTATTTCATTAAATTTGATAGTGTAGGTAGATTAAAAAAAAATCTTTGGCAACAAAGTTTTTTCATGCACTTGGTGTGAACACAGATTTTCAGACCTGTAGAGGATTCAGCTCATCTTATTGTAGTCGAAAAGACTGTGCTGCAATAGGCTGTATGTAAAGCTTTCTCCTGTTGAAGAAGAATCTCTATGAAGAAAGCAATAGACAATATAATAATTTTGTCAAACCCTGTTGGAATGGTAGCATTCATTGTAACATGTCCCAGGATAACTTTTCTGTGGTGAAGAATGACACTGTTTAGTCTTATTTCACATGGATAGGTAAATTCCTTATGTAAGTAGGTTACTGATTCTCTGAGTCCCCTTTTCTCTCCCATCCAGCATCTTAGCTGTGATGGCAGTTTATGGCTAAGCCTGGCTAGTCACAGCCAGCTGCAGTTTTGAACCTAGACCACCATGCTAGTATGGTGTAGAGCCTGAGATATGCCATGCTGAGGACATACGAAGTGAGGCAGTGAAGCTCCTCCAGTACAAAGCTTCAAGGAATTGAAGTTGCCATGGCTAGATATCTTGGGTGAAAATGGGCACTTAACTAACTCTCTCCGAACCAGGGTATTTTTACTTATCTACCGTCTGTGTCAGAGATTGAGCTATGATCTGAAAGACCAGGTTTGGGAGGGCTGGGAAAAGCTATCCCTCATCACTGAAGAGCAAGTACACCCAGAGGAAGAGATATGCTTGGTAATGGAAACTCTTAACCACAACACTAAGATCTTTGGAGAAGAGGGGGACTTAAAAGAATCCACAATGTCTTTGGTCTTTGAAATCGTCTTGTTTAAAGGCAGTGTAATTGTAGTAAACCAACCTGTGCTTTCCTCTGGAGATTTAGGATCCTGCATGACAGCAGCAGCAGCAAGCTAGAACAGACTTCTGGGGAAAAGCTTTTGGCAGGTCCAGTCTAAGCTGGTTGTGTTGAATGTCATGAGTAGTTCTCAGATGGCTCTAAGTCACCCTGAGATCAGCTCAGTTGGTTAGAGCATGGTACTGTTAATGCTAAGGTTGTGGATTTGATCCCTGTGCGGGCCATTCACTTAGGAATGTGGGTGGCCTCCAGCTCACAATATTCTGTGGTTCTGTGAAGTCGGGTAGGAGTGGGTGACCTGCAGATGTGCTTTCCTAGAGAGACCAGTGTTCCCACAGAATTGTAATACGACTTGTCAGCATTGAACATGCGTGGCTAATGCAGGAACTCAGAGGGGTTCAATCCTGCATTCCAGTGCAACACAATCAGAAGAGATTCAGATTGATGTTGTAGCCAATATGTCTACATTAACAATATAGATTCTTTTATCTGTTGAAGATGATTTATGATTTGGAGAAGAGTTTTTAACTCATGGAATGTACATCACCTCTGTTTTATCATGGGAAAGGACATATTACTGCTATTTTACAGCATAGCTTTTTGTGAGGTAGAAATAGTAAGGCAGCTTGCAAATCTAAGCACCAGTCAAGCTTATGGCTATGAGGTTATAAGACAGATGCTGGATTTCCTTAGGTGCAATTAAAAAAATTATCTGGATACTGTGTGCCCTGCCTCAACATCACAGTACTCCAGCACGTCCTGTGATAAAAATGCTTGTTACTTTCATTTGAAAGGTCTTGGCTGTCACATCTATGCAGCTCCCTAGATCAAGATCCCAGATCATGGCCTGAAGAGGGAGGACCAAAAAGAGTTAGTTGAAATCCGTGGCAGAAGGCTGAAAGGAAGGTGCTTATACATCATCTACATGTTTTTGAACCTTTTTCATCCAAAAGCTGGAGACCTTCTAGTGTTCTGAGTGGAAAATGTTCTGAAACTATTCTCCATAGGATTTTTTATTTGTGAAGCAGGTACAATTTTGATGACATCCTTATTGAATCTGTTTCCAGTTTAGTTTCCTTTCTATATCATCCTGGTGGCCTACTTGGAAATCAAAAACATCTTTATTGCTGAATATAGCTGTGAGGGCTGTGACCGGAATTTTAAGGGTCCAGGACCCTTGAGTAGCCTGCCAGGGTGACTTATGGAGCTGGTTTGTCCTTCACTTCCACAGCAAGGTTTGAAAGTTTGGGGCATATTCTTTCAAGTACCTAATTTTGAAATGCTGAAATGTTATGCTTGCCATGCTCTGTTTAGTCCCATTTATAAATCTAAATCAGTTTCTTGCACTTGGTGTCCAATTTCTGATAGTGACCATTATTAGGTGTTGAAAAAGATGCTGCAATGTATCTTAAAATGGCAATTTTATGAACTTACCTACTGCCATTGACCTGGAGCATGAAGGCTCTTTGTTTTCTGAAAGACTCAGAAAATGACATTTTGCCTGTAAGTTATTGTAAAAATGCAGGCGAACCCAGGATGGGAAGAAATGATGATGTCTGACTCCAGTTCAGAAGGCTGAATTATTTCTTTATTATAACTATACTATAATACATTAATATACTATTTAAAGGGAGATCCTAAAACTACATACCTACTTTTCTAACTACCATATCTAACTCTAATAAGCTTGTGACCTTCTCTCTGAGAGTCCAGACATACCTGCCTCTCATTGGCTATCAGTNGAACAGAAATAGAAATTGTTTTCTCTTTCTTCTCTCTGTGCTCCTCTATGAAAAATTCCTGAGAGAGAGATGATGTACATGCTACAGTAAGTTATATTAAAAACAAATACATCTTGAAGCCTGAACAGCTTATAGTAATTTTAAAATACTCCTGAAATTGTCAACAGGATTCCTTCCTCTAAAGCAGAACAGTGTACAATGTTACTTTTATCTTTATTGTGCAATGTTTCTGCTTACAAGGAAAACCCTCTGAAGTTTCTAGGTGTACAAAGTACACTGTTTGGGTAGTGATTTGAAACATAAGCAGTTGCTGCATTTTGCCGCTTTCAGTGGTGGGACTAAAGCTGAATTAATGCAGTATAAGTATTTTTTCTGAATACTGAAGTGAATGGATTAGGTCAGTCTTTTACTCCCTTTGTGTTTCCTCTCTAAAGATTTTAGAGATCTGGGTTTGCTGTAGTTGTCTGAAACAATTTTCCAAGCAAACATTTGTAGAAAAAAATTTATTATTGGTTGTGGGAGTGTGGAGATAGTTTTTTGTTTGTTGATTTGGTTTTTCTCCTCATGATGTGAATTTTTGCAAATAACAGTTACTGTGGGATTTATCTAACCACTTGCTGCTAAGGAGCAGAGTTTCAATGTCTGATGGAGCATTTTAGGCATACAGAGAATTGTTTACAATCAATCAGTAGGGAACATGGCTGGAATAAATTTAAATAGTGAACAGAGTTCTGAAAACCATTATGTGAAAAGGACTTCAGCAAAATCTGTTTATTCAAAATTGCTGTTTCATAAAAACCAAAAATGTGTTTACAAAAAAAAAAGACTTAAAAGTGATAAAACTGTAATCAATTTGTGGTCTGGCAGCATTTTTTAGTATAGGCAGTTTTACCTTTTGTGGTGGCTTCTGTGATTTTTTTTTTGCTGCAGTAAAGTTCTATTTTTACTTGTGAGATTGCTGTTTTTCTTCATTCTCTTATTTCAAAGCATAAGATGGAAATGTGCAAGTTATTTTGGTTTAATCAGGCAGATTTAGTGATCCTTTTTGCTTATTTTATCCATGAGATATAATTTACTGTAACAGGTAACATGGAAACTCAAGCTGTAACAACTCAGATATGCTTCTTCAGCTGCTGCAGTCTAGGATCCAGCATGTCTGATTGAGGATAGGACCAAAAAGAATGGAGTCTGCATATTCCTGTTGTGGACAGGGACTGGTCCAGTAACCATCTGGACCTAGAGAGAGAATTACAGAGAATTAGATAATCAGTTCTTTCATGTGCTGCTAGAGGATCTGCAGCAGATGAGCAGGTGTTGCTGTGCTGGAGCCTGGGTTTTGGTGGTACAGGATATGTGGGCAGACAGCAGAGACCAACCCTTCCACCCCCTTGCCTTTTACACTTACAGCCAGACCATATGGGAAGCAGGGCAGAAGCATCTTAAAAGGAATGGGTACTGCAGGATGTATTAAGGAAGGAAAGAAATATTGTAGGGGAATGGAATGGAGTGGAATAGAACAGGACATTTCAGTTGGAAGGAAGCTACAATCATAATTTCATCCAACTGCCTGACTGCTTCAGGGCTCATCAGAAACTAAACCCTGTTACTGAGGGCATTGTTCAAATGCCTCTTAAATACACTGATAAGTCTGGCACCTCCCTAGGAAACCTTCATGGGTGTTTGACCTCCCTCTCCATAAGGAAATGCTTCCTAAGATCCAATGTAAACCTCCTCTGGTGAAGCTGTGAACCATTACCATGTGTCCTGTCACTGGATACCAGAGAGAAAAGATCCAGCGAGTAAAGATCCCCTCCTCAGGAAGCTGTAGAGCAATGAGGTTGCCCCTAGGCCTCCTTTTCTCCAGACTAGAGAAGCCTCAAGTCCTTAGCTGCTCCTCATAGTCATTCCTTCCAGCCCTTTCACCAGCTTTTGTTGGACCCATTCAAGGACCTTCACGTCTTTCTTAAATTGTGGTGCCCAGGTGAGGCTGCACCAGTGCTGAATACAGTGGGATAATCAATCACCTTTCTTGAGCAGCTGGTGATTCTGTATTTGATGCACCCCAGGATGGGGTTTGTCCTGTTGGCTTCCAGGACACGCTGCTGATTCTTGCTGTGCCTGCTGCCAACCAGCAGCCCCAGATCCGTTTCTGCAGAGAGGCTCTCCAGCCACTCCTCTCCCAGTTTATACTTTTGCTTGATATTAGTCTGTCCCAGCTGCAGAATCTGGTATTTTGGCTTGTTAAACTTCATGCCATCAATCACTGTCCAGTGTTCCAGTCTGTGTAGATCCCTCTGCAGAGCCTCTTGTCCCTCTAAACAGTCAGCAGCACCTCCCAGTTTGGGATCATCAGCAAATGTGCTAGTGGTGGATTCAACTCCTGCCTGCAGGTTGTTGGTAAATGTATGAACCAGAACTGGCCCTAGAACTGACCTCTAGTGACCAGTGGCCCCCTTTGAGCTCTGCTGTTCAGCTAGTTCTTCACCCAGCACAGCCTGCAGCCATTCATCCCACAGCTGGGGACAAGTTGAAGGATGCTGTGAGGGACAGTATCAAAAGCATTACTCAAATCCAGAAAAAACACATCCATCACATTTTCTTCATCCACTGAATGGGTGACCGTACCATAGATAACAAAGATTACAAGTTAGTTGAGTAGCACTTTCCTTTTGTGAACCTGTGTTCTGTCAATCTCTGAAATAGGAATATTTGATTTCTTAAAATGGACCATTCTTTTATACACAGTATTAGACTGATGGTCACTAAATTAGAATGTTGTACATTCTAATGTAGACTGTACATTCTCTTTGATTACAATTTTTATTCTTTGCTTTTCTGTTTCCCTACCATTAGTTAGACTTTTTAAAAAATTTATATGTTAAATAATTTTGATTTGATTTAAAGGAAATGTTACCAAATAGGAAAAAATTTATGCAAGTCAAGTATGCTTTCCATCCAGAATACCAAAATAGTGTATACTTGCATAATTTGACTGAAAATGTACAGAAAGCAGTAATCTTCTTACTAATATGTGACTCAGGCAGAAGTTGCTGCCTTGGCTGCAAAAAGGGTTCCTTCAAGTTTTAGGGTGCAGAACTTATGTTTAAATAAACATCATTTACTTTGTGATTTCATGTGTATATAAATAATGAAACATTAATTTTACTGATCTGTGTCTCTGACCTTTTATTTCCTCAGCCATCATGTACGTAATGGGAGCACTTGGACCTGCAGCTGGATACTTATTAGGAGGACTTCTCATTGGTTTCTATGTTGATCCTAGGACAACTGTGTATATTGACCAGAGTGATCCCCGATTCATTGGAAACTGGTAAGGGTCAAGCATTTTTCAAAACTATTATCTCAGTTGCCTGTAGGGAATTAAGACAGGTTGGAAGATTTTATCCCTTGAGGACTTGTTTAAGGTTGTAGAAGGAGGCCGAGGAAGATGATGTTTCTGTTGATTGCTACACACTAGCTTCTGACAGAGAGGAAAGATTTGCCACAGGAGTGTACAGAAACAGTGCATGGAAAATCCCCTATGTTTGGCTGTTCAGGTCTGGCCCTGACCACAGTGGGCACTGACTGGCAGTGCTCATCACAGGGGTGGCAGGGCAGGATATTGCTCTTGCAGGAGGCCATGGATGGTCTCTGCTGCTCAGAACCGACCCCTTCCTACTGGAAGTTGGATTAATCTCTTTGGTTTTCCAGAGGAGGCATCATGAAACACTGAACTCTGCTGCCCAGATCAGAAACACTAGACTTTGCTGATCTGATTCCTGGTGAAGTAGATAGGATGGGGTCAGAACATGCCCTTTCCAGTCTTTGTTTCTCAGGCTTGTGTTTAGGCAGCAGATGCTGTAAACCATCACATTATTCTCTAGTAAGGAGTAAGCTTTCAGCAGCATTGAGATGTAGCAGCTGTAATTGTTAGCTGATGTCTTCAGGCACCCTTTGAGATGTGGCCTCCTTGGAAATGCGTCTTTGAGGAATCAGGTCTTGAGGAGGCTTTAACTGCCTTTTCTCAGATAAATCATAAATCTGCCTCGAAGTTTTCATGCAATCCCAGAAAAAACCTGAAGTTCATTATCCCAGGAAGAGACCTCTGCTTTGTAGGTGTAAGGTGCGGTGTCAGTTCTCATGCCCTGGGTTAGTGTTTGTCACTGCGCCATTGCAGTCAGTCTGTATCTGTTTCTGTTTATTCTGCAGTGATCTTTCCTGACAGTTTGATATGAAAAATTCTCTCTTTGGAGTCTTCTTAAACCTTTAAAGATTTAGTCCTGCTTTATTGGTCTTGCTGAGTCCAAGAGCTTTGCTTCACTGTTTTGTTGAATTTTCAGCAAGAGAAAGGCAAAGCTGAGTGCTGAGTGTGGCCTTGGGGTTAAAAACTCTGTGCTGTGATTTATCTACTGACTTATCTCACTGAAAGATCTGTTCTGTGAGTGTGCAGCAATGTCAGAATTCAGACTATTCTAGTATAAAAGATTTGGAATCAAAGCAAAATATTATACATTCTTTATAAAATTGTTACACTTCATGTGTTTTTAATGACATGTCAGAACTGGTAATCAGCATCTGATCAGTACTTTTTGACAGAAATTGCAAGCAGACCCATAAGTATATTTATTAATTGAAATCAGTGGGACTGTATGAATGTGGGGGCTGTATAAATGTGGGATAAACTTTTGACTTTATCTATAACACAACCACTGATATTACTGAGTTTTAGCTCAAACAGCTTCAGCAAAAGTAAAATAGCCAAAGCAAGAAAAGTCACTAAAAGTCATTCAAAGTTTTGGTTTTATCTTGTTGATTTAATCTATCAGGTCTGGCTTTCCTTGAAGGATATTCCAGGTCTTTTAATTTCTTTCATTTTTGACTATGTCAGTTCTTTCTCTCTTAAATTTCTGAGGAGTATCAACTGCTATCAGTCTCTGATAATTTGTTGCACAATCTGTGGTGGTGTCTCATAAAAGTTTAGTGGGGTTCATAGCATTTGTGTCTCATTCCCTTTTCTCTTTCTGAAGCTATGTCTACCCATTTAAAAAAAGCAAGACTCCTATGGTGTGAGGGTTAAACCTTTGTCCCTTGCTACTCATTAACTGCCTGGTTGCAGAGAATTCTGGAAGTGTAGACTTTCATTCCACTGAAATGTATTTTCTGGGATTGTGACATTTTGTCCTTGCAGGGAAGTGCTGCGTAGTCAAGTTTATTTTTATTTATGCAATCTAACAATTTGAAATGTAAGCGTAGCCCAACACTTACTTTAGCTGACACACTTTAAAAGTATGGCTCAATTGAGATAACTTAATGGGAAGTCTTATATGAGATTTCTGAGTCTTGTTTCCTTTGAAATGAATTAGTGTCTTTGATTCCTATCTTTTCTTTATTATAGCTGTAAGGTTCCTAATGTAACTTATCATGGGACCCAATTTAACAATTTCCATTGTTAGAGGAGGCAGTGCTTGCAGACAAAATAGTGAGTATAGCGTCTATGATATATGGCTAAAATAAAAGCAGTATAGCCTACTTTTTTCCTTAAGCTCTTCTTTTCTAGGAGGTATATTGCAGGACAAGTAATTTGGTTTATCTCTCGTGCAGCATGGTAAAGTAAAATGGTTATTTTTCAGGTTTATGTCTGATCTGATTATTCCGTGAGTTTCACAGGACTTGGATTTCTGCTCCTGGGCTTTGCACACCTGGGGTTTCTCTAGGTGCTCTGGGCTAAATTACAAGCCAGCTGTCTATGCCAACCCATCAAATGTTTGAAACTGTTTTTTATTCAAATGTGGTAACTGTAGGGATGTCTGTTAGAAATCATTCATCATGTTGTTGTCTTTGAGAACTGTTAATGTGCTGTGTAGGGACCTCATTAGTTGTGGAGTAGCCTTTGGTGGTCTGTCAGGTGCTTTGAAGCAAATTTTCTTTTGCTGATGCTTTTCTGAGTGTTTTCCTAGTTCAAAATCTGTTTAATACTTGGATCTTGCTATATAGTCTTTCATCAACATTCCACACAAGAAGTTTAAAGGAATTCCTTCAGCATTGTCTGGTCCTTCCTTAGCTTTAATTGCTTTATTTGAGGTCCTAGGGCTTGTGCGGATGCCTTTGAGGTATTCTTCTGCGTATTTTCTTTGACTTCAGAAGACAGAAAATCAAGGGTTTTTAAAATTAATCAAATTAGTTAAATAAATTAAGCTCTTGTTCTGACGTCCCAATTTCCCATTGTAGGTGTCCTTATTATTTTTGATACAGTCTTTTGTCTGTTATCCAATTCTTTGATATTTCTCCAGGAAGTTGTGAAGTATAGATGGTGAGATTGCATCCAGTGCTGCATTTGTGGCATCTCCAGCATTTGGTATGCTGTCATAACGGTCCCTTTAGATTTGAATTTCATCTCGTACTACATTACAGGCCCTGTCTCCTTTGCTGTTTCCTCCTGAGTGGGTGGCTGCAGATTTCTGCATATTATTGCCACAGATTGTTTCTTTGATCAGCGCCTTTGCAGCTTCTGCCTTTCAGATCCTGAAAGGGATGTTGCTACATTTTTATACAGACTACGGATTTATTCTGTCTGACAGTGCTGACTAATCCTCCTAAAAGTCTGCTTTCTAATCCATGTATGTTATCAGCTAAAATGAATGAATAGAGGATTTTCTGTTTACATAATATCAAAATTAGTCAAAACTTTCAGTCACTTATATTTGCCTTGCAAAAGCTTCCTGTAAGCTTCTAATAAAAATAGTGTTACACATGGCTGTTTATTTGTTGTTTGCCTGTGTGTAATCATTTACCATGCATAGCATTGCGTATGAATTTGTCTTCATTGAAAAATAAAGTTTGTAATATCTTTGCATTACAAATATGAGACCAAGTGATTTTTGTTTCTTGTGCAAGAAATCCTGTCTGTTCAGAATTTAAAATGTTTTAAAATTTGAACAAATATATAATTAATAGTGTAAAGATGGTAGAAAAATATGTAAAAATTGTTCTTTTATTGGGTTTGCATGGCAAGGTTTTGTTAGCGGGAGGGCTACAGGAGTGGCTTCTGTGAGAAGCTGCCAGAAGCTTCACCTCTGCCTGAGAGAGGCAATGTCAGCCAAGAGGGGGCTGGCCAAGGTTGACACCATCAGTGGTGGTGGTAGCACCTTTGGGATAACAGATTTAAGAAGGGGGAGACAAAAAGGCATGTACAACACTAGCAGCATTCAGAAGAGAGTGGAATGAGAATATGTGGTAGAAACAGCTCTGCAGACTCCAATGTCATTGAAGAAGGAGGAGGAGGTGGAGATGCTCCAGATGCCAGAGCAGAGCTTCCCCTGCAGCTAATGGAAGCCTTTCATTGCATTTTCTCTCCCCTGTCCTGCTGAGGATGGGGAGTGATGAGAATGGCTTTGGTGGGCACCTGGCATCCAGCCAGGGTCAACTCACCATGATTCTGGAAATTTGATTTGAAATGAAAATGGTGTCAGTGTTGTGATTGGCTATTATAGTAACGTGATTGACTTCACTGGAACTTCCAAATACCAGTGAAGATTTGTGTGGTGGGTTGGCTTTGGCTGGCTGCCAGGTGCCCACCAAGCTGTCTCACTCCCCTTCCTCAGCAGAACAGGGAGAAAATACGATGGAAAGCTCATAGATTGAGATAAGGACAGGGAAAACCCTCACTAGTTACTATCATGGGCCAAGTAGACTTGACATAGAGAAATTAATTTATCACCAATTAATAACAGAGTAGGATAGAAAGAATGAAAAAGAAACCTACAAGCACTTCTGACCCACTCCTTCCTTCTCCTAAAGCTCAGCTTCGCTTCTGACTCTTCTGCATCCTCCACTGGAGTGTTGCAGTGGGCTGTGGAAAGGGGTTGTGGTCAGTTTGTAACACCTTGTCTTTGTTGCCCCTTCTCTGCTTCAGACAGTCTTTTATTAACTGGTCCAGCACAGGTCCTTTCTGTGGGGTGCAGTCCTCCAGGAACAGAATGTCTAGCCTGCAGCATCCCCTGTGGGTGACATGTCCTGCCTGAAAATCAAGCTCCAGTGTGGGCTCTTCTCCACAGGCCACAATTCCTGCTCGAGCCTGCTCCAGTGTGGATTCCCCTCAGTCTGGAGGTGGATACCATGGTCTTGTCCTGCAACTGCAGGTGAATCTCTGCACTTGGAGTCCCTTCTCCCCTTCTTCTCTCACCTTGGGTCTGCAGAGCTGTTTCACTTCACACAGTTGCTGTGCAGTGTTTTTTTTCACTTAAGTAAGTGAACACCAAGGTGCCACAAGCATTCTGACAGGCTCAGCACTGGATAGTGGTGGATCTGTTTTAAAACTGGCTGGAGCTCTCTCTGTCCAGCATGGGACAGCTCATGGCATCTTTTCAGAGAAGCACCCCTGCAGTTCCCACCGTGCTACCAAAACCTTGCCATGTAAACCTGGTACAATGAGATGAGTCTGTAGTGAAAACTGCACTTCCAGGATGTAAGAAATTTGTGGGTGGATTCTGAGGTTATCCTTCTTTATGGAACCAGCTATGTGAGGTTATGTTTCCCTTCGTCTTTCGCTGTTAGAGGAGAAATGATGTTATCTGACACTCTGCTATCAGTGTTCTGGCTGCTGACTCGAGTTAACTCTACAGAACTTTCTAGTGCAGCCCTTTTGCCCATCTGTGGTGCTATGGTGAAGCCCATGAAGCTTTTTGGCTGCAGGGAGGACAACTGTATGCAGCTGAAGAGCTCTGCTCTGTATGCCACACATTGTTCCTTCTGTGGCTATGTCCCAGGTCATTCTGTGAGAGCCAAGGGATTGTTTCAGCGTTGTTTTTATATCCCATATTTAAAAGCCAGAGGGAGAGAAGAAGAAATTCTTTGTGAAGGCTATTTCAGGTTGCAGTCACAGAACAGGGTTTTGGGCATAAACCGTGGCATGAATTGTAGCACATCAGTTGTTTGCATTTTGGCTTTGGGAACTCTTCAGTTGTGAGAGGAGAGGATTAGACAGTCAGGGCAGTGAGAGGTAGGCACTGGAAAGCAGAACAGATTTAGTCCTGATGTTTCTATCAGGACGTTTTATCTTCTCATGACATGGATAGCTTTTTCTGTGTTCTCTGCAGAAACACTATATTGCTTTACTGGGAATTATCCGTGAAAGGCGAAGTCAAAGCGAATATCTAATTCTCAGCACTTAGTACTGAAAAATTACCAAAACTGAAAGTTTGTGGTAACTTAAAGCTGACACTATTTAATAAAATTTGGTGGGTTCTGGATAAATACCTTTCAGTAAATAAGCCAACAGAAACATCTTCTGATTAAGGTATTTAGTGCAATGAAGGTTGTCCTCCACTCCAATTCTTTACTCTTAGTGTCAGTTTTTCATATTTTGCGAATGTGTCTTTCCAGCCAGTGCATGCTCTAACAGTACTTTGGTTTTTTTGTTATATGTAATGTGTTTGCTTTTGTTTCCATTCCTGTTTTCCTGGCATTAGGTGGAGTGGATTTCTCCTTTGTGCCATTGCTATGCTCCTTGTGATATTTCCCATGTTTACCTTTCCAAAAAAGCTCCCTCCTCGACATAAAAAAAAGAAAAAGAAGATGAATTCTGATGATGTTTCAAGTGATGATGACGTGATGAAAGAGAAAACAAGTAGCAAAACAGAAACAGACAGTTCAGTTTCTGCCTCTATGGGATTTGGAGAGAATGTTAAAGGTAAAGTTTGTTTTTAATTTATAAGTGCTTTAGATTTTGTGTACAGGGTCATCCAGGATTGTATGAGTGCAATTGAAGGCAGTTTTGACATCCTATATTTGATATTATGTTTTGCTATTGAGATTTTAATAGATGATCATCCTTTAAAATGACAGGGTGCAGCAATGATTGTGAGACATTCTTTTTCTTGAATTGTCAGTGTTTGTGTACCTATAACAAACAGGTAGGCTATTTCCTATAGTTACAGGACCCCTACCACATGTATTTATGCATTTTAGAGTTTGTAATTGTCACACTTGCTTTATAAGCTGAACTTTGTGGAATAAAGTACTCTTCCACAGTGAAACAGGTGAAAGGAATTCTGGTATGTGAGTTCAAATACATTCATGTATTTGGGTAAGTTCACAGAGAAAGATTATTTGTTTCATATTCCTTTCCTGTCTGTTTTGTACTGCAAGCTATTTTCTGAAGGCTAAGACAAATAAAACCTGTGCTAATTTTGAAACTTGAAGAGATCAGAAGATTGACAAGTAGTAGAGATTTTAATTTTTTTCAACAGTAACCATTACTCTAAAATCTAACAGTAAGTAATAATCATTGACAAGTTGCCTGGGGAAGAAGGGCAGTGCTGCTACAAATTGATTAATGTGAAGCATATAGAATTCAAATTGACAATACAGACTTAACAGTATCATAAAATTGAATAGTATAGGACAAGAGTGAATGTGCCTCATTGCCATTGTGTTGTTAGTGCTATTGTGTCCTCCTTGGATTCTATGATGCAAATGCTGCTTGTGCCATTTCATGGTAGCCTGATAAATGCAGCTGGAACTGGGAGAAACCATGAAATATCTATTGTACCATCAGACATAATTTGAACTCAAAACTTTTAAGTGTTTGTTGAAATAGACATTAGTGTTACTCTTTACTTGGGTATAAGTCCAGGCTATAATGGTTGGCAGACTTTTTAATGAAACATTTATGATCACTCTTTATGCTGAGTAGACAAGGCTTAGCAAAACCAGCTGTTTTTAGACTAAACCCAGTGTAATTTAAAATTACGTTTGCACACTTACATACTGATTTGCTCTGTATTACATTTACGCTGGTTCTCTCAGGGTACCTAAAGTTGCTGTTAAGTTCTACAGAAGTAAAGAAAAAAGAGGATTCCAGAACTTTCTTGGTGTGATTTTATTAGCTTACAAATCAGCTTCTTAAGGTACAAGGCAAGCAAAGAGCAAGCAAAGTAAACCTCAAATATCAGATCTTTCAGACCATGTTTTCCCTTTGTTGGCAAAGTGGTTGAAAATGTGATGGAGAAGCAAAAAAATGTGTTCCTTCCTCCTTTGAAGACTCTAGTCTCCATGTTTGTGAGTCCATTTTCTCATCAATCCACACAGCTAGTTGTGGGTTTTATTTGCCTTCAAACCTACTGGCCTCTGATTATTGGAAGTAGTTCAGGGTTAGCCCTGTCAAGATTTTCCCAGTAACACAGGGAACTGGGGGAGTCTAGTCTTTGCTGGACTCCTTCCTAATGATTGCAGACAATGTCACAGCAGAGGGACTGCTTCACCCTTAGGTGTGCCTGGTGAAGATACAGGTGTACAGATGAACTGCATCTGGGTGGGTTTGCTGATGCAGGTTCTCTGATACATAGTTTCACCTTCCAGGCCACGTTGTCCCTACAGGCACAGCAGGTACAGAAAAAAGTATTTGCTTGGGAGAATTTTCTAGGATTGTTTTTTACAAAAATAAAAACTTCTGTATGTCTCATTTTGGCATGTGTTTCTTTGATATGTATCTTCCTAGATGTATACCATACATTCTATAAAATTCTATATTAATATATTAATGGAGCTACCAAATTAGAACTTTTACTACACAAAACTTTTCGCTTTCTTTAGAGGAAGAACTTCACCATGTGGAACAGTGAAAAGAAACCTGCCAGAAAGATAGCAAGCTAGTTGAGATAAGCAGAAAAAGTATTTTTCTATAAGCTGATAATAGTTTTCCCATTCAGTGTCAGTTACTTTAGCAAAGAAGGCCTGCAGCAGGAATGCACTATCATTTAATTATTTTTCCAGTTTAAGTGGGCTTTATGGAATAAGATCATGCCTCAAGCTTCTCAGCTGAGGTAATTTTGTTTATAATGGGAAGGAAAAAAGGATCATATGTGTCTAAGTCATTTAGCATTGCTTCTTCTGAGATGCAGTGAACGTTTTATACTTTCCGTTGAATTTCAGAGCTTCATCTTTTTATAGCACTGTGAACAGAAACTCCACTTAGGCAATAGCCAGGAGACTGTTGATTTAGTAGGTCATATCTTCTGTTCTATACTAATAAATATCAATGATGTCATAGTCTGCCATGACAGAGGTCAGTGCCATCAAATCTCTGAAATCTGTGCAGCTTTGCTAAGGAAAGTAACTGTTTTCTTCTTCCAATATGATCTCATCTTACCTGGGAAGCCTGGCAAAATTATCTTTGCCTTGTTGTAACTTGTCCTAATTTCCTAATTAATTCTCTAGGTGAATGAAAAGGTATCAAAAAGTCACAAGTCTTTTTTTCTGCACTGACTGCCAGTATAAGCTGAAGAAATAAACCAAAACTGGCTCCATCTGCGAGTAGCCTCAAACTTCAGTGACCTGAGCTTTATTTTGGCCCATGGTAGAGCTGAAATCAGATAAAAATACAGATACAACTTTGCTTTTTCACTTGTTTCAAGTTGCAAGGGCTTGGAATTCGGTCTTTTCTTACTTATGTTTCAAGTAGAAACTGTGAGCTGAAGAATGCTTCTGAGTCAGGTATCAAAAGTACTAAATAAAAGACTAAGTAGGTCACAGGATGAAGAAAATGGAATGTAGTTTATTGGGAAAAATAGAAATAGTGTGTAGATTACATGAGCTAGAGGAGTTTTATAATGCATAAACCACAGTTCAATCCCATATGTGCAGATAACACATGAATCTGAGCAGACAAAACTATTGTTTTCATTTATTACCTAGATACCCTTAGGGTTTTGTACCATGGAAATTGTATCTGCAGTCCCTTTCCCTTACCACTATAATGAAACTTACTGTGCAATTGAATAAAGGAGCAGTGTAAAGAAAGCAAATGTATATAGTACTTATAAAAGGCTGATCTAATCTGAATCACATAAGTAATCTAATTAATTACATGTATTTTGTAGCCTTTGGAGTTTTTTTTTGTTTTGTCCCTATGTACAGTCCTTTCTTAAATGTAGAATATTCTTGTGTGGCTTGTCACATTTACCAGCTGTCCTATGCCTTTCTTGGTGAGTTCCTGTGAGGAGCAGAGACAGGATAATAATGATTGTCAGGGCATCAGCAGAGATACAAGAAACTCCTGAGGGGCTTGTGGTTGCAGGATAAGCCCACTGAAGTACTTTGCCAAGGAACTGGATTGGAGTTGCTGTTGCTATGTGAAGATCGGTTGACAGGCGTCAGGAGGAGGAGACAGTGGGCTGTGTGTGGGGGCACTTGGTGGGCACTGTGAATGTCAGAGGGTTCAGCAGACCATGACATGCAGGAGATCCTGCAGTGCCACTGACCTTGAGAAGGCAATTCACTCTTGTCCTTTCTTGGGCTGTCCTGAGGAGCTCAAAATAGAAAAGATTGGCATAGCTCCATGCAGTGATGAGCAGTGCTATCTGGAGTCTCGAGGACCTGCTCTAAATCAAATTAAAATAAGTAATAATCATATTAAACTGGCTCTGAACCCCTCCTCTCCTGATGGGATATTAGGGGCTGTTCAATGATCCAGCTACCACCCAGGTGCTTAAGGCCTGTCCTGAGAATTGAATGAGGTTGTTTAAATGCCGTGTGAGTAGATAACAAAATGGCAAAATACTGTTCTGGAGATTAGTGATTAGCTCCATGCAGGATATATTTGACATAGTTTTGTGTCACTTTGCTAGTTTCCATTCTGATAAACAAACCAGAGATTCTGTCTCAAATCTTGGCTCTGCTTTGTACTGCACAAGAGTGGAAGCTGCCCCTGAGACCTCGGTGTGGAGCCAGCCCTCTCCAAAGATGGAGGCTTGGCTAGTGCTGTCCAGACTGGGAGTACTAGCAGAGGGAAGGTCTTCTGGCTGATGTTTGCCTCACCCTTAAAAGAGACTTTTCTGATGGACTGCAGAAGGACAGTGCTGTAGACTGGAAGGATTTATTCACCTGATTGTATTCATTGCATTGCCCTGGGCTGGGTGTGCAGGAACAGGGATAAAAGAAACTATATTAAATGTTGAAAAAGGAGGTGAAGTCAGAATTATTTGAGTTTTTATTGCAATTATGTTTATAGTGCTTTGCTTAGAGAAATATTTATGAATACTTGTATTACTTGCAGATTTTTCTTATGCTTTTCCCTTACCATGAATCAAGCAATGGTCCAGCACATGAGTGAAAGAAAAATGAATACTGATCAGAGAAAAAATACTGTCAAAGATCATGAAAGGAAGAAAATTACCAGTAGTCTAGCAAACCAGTCCAGCAAGGCAGGTTTCAATTTACTCTTAGTTATATACTAGGTTATTGGGGGAAAAAGAAAAAAAGATGGTATGTTAAAATTTGAGTTACTGCACAGAAATATAAACATGTTTGCATCCATGCTAAAAGATTGTTTTAGTTCTAGGTGTGTAATTGATAGAGGTTTATTCGTTTAGATGACAGAATGAGGGAAATTGCAATTTCTGTAGGTTTGTTTCTGATGCAAATTTGCAAAAACATGCAATGTCTTTTGAAGATGTCTTTCCAAAAAATCAAACCTGACAGGTTTAATAATGGCCTTGAAATCAAAACCTATGCCTATGGCTAGCCACACAAAAATAATTTGACATAGAAATGTTTTAAGAGCATGATTGATAATGTAGTCTAAAGGATCCTTAAAGTTTTTAGCATTCTTGCTTTTTACTACAGTTACTGTGGTTGAAAGATAATGAGTTACTTAATAGTACTTTTTTATTATAGGTTTTAAAATTCAGAAGTGTAGTATAGATGCTGTCACACCAGGTTTTATGGTGATCATGGGAGGAAATCAGGGAAAGTCTAACTCTGAATGTGTGTTTTTATTTCCAAGTTTCTTACTATATAGCAACTTTCCCTTGTATGCCAGACAATTGCTGTTTATAAACCACGAAGATCAACTCTTAAGTGCTCCAGGTGGCGTGCATTAGTGTGGCATGCAGAAATAAACTCTTTATTTCATGCCAAAATTTATGGCAATCAGCAAAGCTGTTCTCTGAAGAGCCCTTCACATGGGTATAAGGGAACTTGTGCTTATTCCAAGGCATTAAGTTTTATCTACTTAACAGGAAAAATCCCATTTCAAAATACTAATTAGTTTTGAAATGAATAATAACCTTTAGCCTGAGCACTCAGATGAGATGTAAGTAGGAGTCAACAGAAGGACAGCTCTACATACAAACGCTGGAGCAAAATGTTCATTAGCTCTGCAGTTCTTTGCCAAATTAATTCTCTAGTTGACTGAAAATTCTAAAGCAGACATTTTCCTGAAGCTCAGTTTTTACCAGGAAGGGCAAACTTTACCACCTATTATGATGTCTGGACAAGACTCTTTAAAATAATCGATTTAGCAAAGACCTTGAGTTCAGCTCTCGGCCAAGAACTACCAATTAATTTCTACAAAGAGCACTCAGTTCATCATCCTAATAAAATTATCTTTCTCTCTGTGATGATACCTTATTTTCTCCCACGTTTTAAACCCAGGTGAGCAGCTGTCACTAAGTAGCTCAGTTTCCATCCAGCAGGACCAATCCTTCTTTCTGCTTCCTGACTCCTTTCTCACAGCAGCATCAGCATAGTCATAACTGCTTGCTCCTGTTGTTTCTGTTGCAAACAGCACCACCTTTTTTTTTATTTTCTAACTCTGTAAATGGTAAAAAACATTAAGATTAAAATGTATGATTGCTTCTTAATATGATTTATTCATTAGTTATTTCCACCAATTTTTGTATTTAACATTTAATGTTTCTTCATAAATGTAGCAGGAGAGCATTTGACTACATTGAAATTTTAAACCTAGTAGTCATAATGAATTCAGTATAAATTTTGACAACTGGCATAAGCTAATACTGGATGCAGTCAGACAAGTGCTAATTTGCAGTTTGACAAGTTTTGACATGACAAGTGAAATTATGTTTGATTTTATACAGATAACCTACTGGAATCAGTGGAGAAAGTGAGACAGATTTTTGTCTTGACAACTTTTAACATCAGTAGAATTCTCAGTTGTTCTTGCTCAACATGTATTTCTAATGGGTGCTCTTGTCATTGAATTCAACTGGCTTTGATTCAAGCACTATTCTATTTCTGTACCAAGTGAAAAGCAAATGAAAAAAATCTGAACTATAGTAGGTTAGATATAACACTTGAAAAAAATTTGATCTGGGGTAAAAAATGTCCCAAGGAAAAGAAGACATGTTTAAAATCACGACATCTAATCCAAAAAAAATTAAGTGCTGAATAGGATAATGATAATTTGACATCACTGCAGGACTAAATTAAAAGTATGTAAATGTTTAATTTAACTACAGTGCTGAATTTCACAGGAGTTTGATATTTGATTTGAGAATAATTGCAACATTTATGAATACTATTTCAATTTAAGTTAATGATGTACTCTCATTTTTAATTGATTGCTTTATGCCTTCTGAGAATATTGAGTTGTATGTAGTGTATGTTGAGATTCCTTGATATCATTGATGTAATTTTTTCGTTGTGCATAATTGTAAATGCTTTTAAATCATGTAGAAAAATGTTTTACTAAAAATATTTTGGTTCCCCTTTCAAATTAGAGTGTTATTATTACCCCAGCTTTCCAAGCATGGTCCTTGAAGCAGTGAGTAACAGGGGGAGTAGAGGATCTTTTTTCCTCCTGTGGAGTGCAAATCTCAGTACTGTCAGTTCAGCAGTGTGGCATGTGTTATCTCACAAAAAAATCTCAAGATACCAGAATAATTCCAAAATCTCTACATTTTATTGCTGTTTTTCTTTCTGTTGTGGTGTTACTATCTGTTCTTTCAGATGGTTTTTTAATACACACTTCAGTTGTGTTTGTGCCAAGTGGGACTGTGGCCCTGAGCGAGGCAGTGAGATGGGGTCAGAGCAGGGAGCAAGGGCTGCAATCCCAAGTATGCACTCTCCCTTCTGTCTAGCAAATGTACCAGCTGCTAGCAAGCCATTATTGCCAGTCTGTCTCAAAGAAAATCAGTTGGTTCTGTTTCAGTTTGCTTTTGTTTCTCACTCATTGTTTATAACATTCGTCATTTTTGTCATTTTATAGAGCTTCCAAGAGCAGCTGTCAGGATCTTAAGCAACATGACATTCCTTTTTGTGAGTTTGTCATACACAGCTGAGAGTGCCATTGTCACAGCTTTTATTACCTTCATTCCCAAGTTCATCGAGTCACAGTTTGGCATCCCAGCTTCCAATGCCAGCATCTACACTGGTAAGGCATTGCCACATAGTGTTACCTTGCAAGGTTGGCTTTGGCTAATGAAATGAGTCAATTAGGAATGAACCAAAAATGTGTTTGTTCAAGCAGGTGATTGGATCCAACTTTCTGCATTTTGTTCAGACTATTTTTTTATGTTTGTTATATGTGCTTAGTAAGATGTGAACCCATTTATATTGTTAAAGGGCTGGATATTTTTTTTTTTTGCATAGGCCTAGACAGATGTTTTCTCATTTGTTGATGGTCTCCAAGGGGGAAAAGATCAACAAAAGCAAGCTAGAAAAACCATAGACATGACTGCAATTTGTGTGCTTTAAAAGGTCTCTTAACACTGTTCTTATTTTCTGTGAATTTTACTTCCTCTTTGATCTTTAAAATATTTTAATCTTTTTTTCTCATTAGTGAAATGTTGTTTATCTGTCCCATCCTTCAGTTATCTCTCTCCTCTAGGGTAGTGGTTTTCTCCTTATTTACATTGAGACAACAATCTAGTCTAGTCAGAACTCCCCAAATTCTCTCCTGCCTGTCATTTCAGGAGACCCCTGCTGTACCAATGTACAGCCATGTCCAACTTCTAACAGAGCTACAGACCACAACATTTTAAGCTTCACACTGTGACTGAGAGAGATGAGAACTTGGCTACTAAAGGAGGCCAAAATATTGTGCAGAATCGGGGCCTGTGTCATGATGAGTTTCCTTCTTTTCTAGCTGTGTCAAAGACATTTGTCTTTCTAATAATTTTTTCAATTCTCCATAGTGCTTCTCATATAGAATAACTGCTCATTGCTGGGCAGGTTAGTTCTTTGTTCCCTCCTACTTCTAGACACTGTGCCCTAGGAATGATGGAGTGAATTGTGGGGACACAGGTGAAGTATGGGATGAAGCTGCCCAGGAGCATCTGTCAAAAAAGGACAAAAAACAGCAGAAGGAGGAAGGAAGGCACATAGATCTTGCGTGGGAAGAATTTGTCACTTGCACTGGCTGGAAGAAGTGCAAGGAATTTCTAGAGTGGGGAGGGGAAGAGTCAGAGAAACACCATGTGGTGCTTTCTATTTGAGAGTTTCTGGGATGAGATTTTCTTCAGGACATGAAATCCCTGTTTTCTGCATATAAGGAGGAAACACTGACTCAGGGGACTGTGGTGCTTTCTGAAGCTTAGGGTAGCTACACATGCAGGAGTTTTACTGTAATGAGTCTTGATGGGATGGCTGCACCATAACTTCATTCTCAAAATAAGCCAGAAACATTCTTGCCAGAAAAAAGACTCAACAGGCAGTGCATTAACAGAGGTAAAACTAATGTGACCTTGCCTGAAGTGTGAAGTTATTAACATCTGTTGTTTCCCCTGTTGTAAATTACTTGATAAAGACTATTAAAATGAACCAGAAGAAGAAGATGAAATATATCGGGCTGGATGTGCAACAAGGACAAGTGAGCGCTGCTTCTACAATCCCAGCTCTTAAACTTAGCATTGAAGTCAACAGTTGTTAATTTTATAAATATTTTTTGTAGGAAGGATGGGAAAGGGAAACCTGGAAATTTTGTGTTAGATTGCTACTAGCTAATAAAGTAAGACATGACAAGTTCACAGATTTTCTGGTTAGTAAAAAGAGAATTTATATGTTATTTACATTGTACATCTATGCTTAATATGCACATTGCCAGCTGAGTAGATGTGCTTCCTAAATCTCTTCATGTAAAGATTTTACTGGCAATTTTTTGTCTTCTAAGCAGCAATTCTTTAATTAAGTCTCAATTTCTTTCAGTTTTAAAACAACCCTGGCACTTATCATCATCAAAAAACACTGTGTGCCAAATTTCTTGTCTTGAACTGGCGCAGCTTCTAAATTTAATTTCTGCTCTTGGAAAAAAGACTGGTTTTAATTCTGTGAAGACTTACTGTTTAGAATCTTCCTCCTGCAATTATATTTTATTCTATAATGTCATTGATGATGGCAGGATAATTAAGGTGCCAGCTGTTTCCCCCTCTTTTTTGCTTTTACAGTCTCAACATTTTGATAAATATAATGTCCCTTTCACCTTTAGACATATTAGCAGAGAATGAGTATGCTTTGCAATAATTGTAAACGTATAGTCTTACTGGCTTCTTGTAAGAGACCAACATCTCTAACAATTTGGATTATAAAGTTTAGCATCTCTGTAGATGCAGCTGCCAAAAGTAGTTCAAATTCCATGTTTATGTGGAATGCATCTTTATTGGCAAAGCCTTTAAGTAAAGACCTTCTCACATGTCAGTAAGAAGCAAAAGACAAGGGAAGAACAGTGCAAGACATTTGCTGACTTTACCACCACCTCAGGACCTGACAAGTAGGGACAACCCGGTGATATGTTGCTGAACCTTATGACTGCAGCAGCAGAGGTTTCATAGGTCTGTCTTTGTGTCTTACACTTAACCTAATTCTATTATCTTAATTTTTTAAATTGTGTTTGATCAGTTTGCACTCCACATATCTGTGGAGAGATGAATTGGAATGCTGAGGTTGTTGTGGAGTCACAGACTCAAGGTTGGAAAAGACCTCCAAGATCATCAAGTCCAACCTTTGACCAAACATCACCATGTCAATAAACCACAGCACCAAGTGCCACTTCTGGTCATTTCTTGAGCACCTCCAGGGACGGTGACTCCACCACCTCCCTGAGCAGCCGATGCCAATGGTTAACCACTCTTTCTGATGTCCAATATGAACCTCCCCTGGCCCAGCTTGAGACCATTTCCTCTTATCCTGCTGCAAGTTGCCTGGGAAAGTGCTGTTCAGCTTGAGTAAAGTATCCAGAAGGCAGAATTTGCAGCCAGGCTTGGGTGTGCACTCTCAGGTGGGCAGGGTTGTGGGGTCCTGCTTTGAGGTAGGACTTGTGCTTTGCTGGAATTAATCATGAGAATGGGAGGAGGAAGATTTGTCTTCAAATATGGATTTTTTCCAATTTCAGTGGTTAAACTGGACCTATATGTAGCCCTTTTCCCCATTCTAAAATAAATACAAAACAATGTTTCTGCTTGTAAGTACAATAGTTCTCTTATAGTGCTTTGGCCGCTGCTAATATGATAAGGAGGCTTTTATAAATTCTTTGACAACACTCCAGAGGTTTGAAAAGTCTGACTCAGTTTGCTAGTGGAGAATCAGACAATGGAGATCTTAGTGCAGCATTTGCCATCATCTAATTATGGAATGAAAACAATATTTATGTTTTATGCCATTTCTGTAGGTCCTGTTTTAATGCTGTTTCAACTTCTTCCTGGCAGGTGTGATTATTGTCCCAAGTGCTGGTGTTGGTATTGTCCTAGGTGGCTACATTATAAAAAAGCTGAAACTTGGTGCAAGAGAGTCTGCAAAGTTGGCTATGATCTGCAGTGGTGTGTCTCTGTTGTGCTTTTCAACACTCTTCATTGTTGGATGTGAAAGCATTAATCTAGGGGGAATAAATATACCTTACACAACTGGGTAAGTATCTTGGGTGATTATCTCTGACAAAACCAGCTTTTTCCAATAAGCCTGATCTAGAAATGTAAAAAAATACTGATAGCTGATGTACTGAGGAAGCCACATGTTCAAATGAGAATTTAGTGAGTATTGTGATATAAATACATGCTGTTAGTTTGTGGCCATTGTTTTTTTACATCTGGTTTATAATGCAGTTTATGTAGTAACTCACCTTTTTGAGGGGTGAGAAAATGCATTAGAATGGCCTTCAGTGATGCAGAAGAATAAGAATAGTGTCCTCTGTAGGTTACTTAGGATTTACTTAGTGTTTCAAAATGTTTTCTGCTCATGAAAATTGTGAAAAAACTAAGTGGATTATGAAGATTATTTCTAAATGGGTTTATTAATTTTCACCTTAATAGTATTTTAGGTCTACAGTCCCTATTTGAGAGGAATTACTTGGGCATGTGCTATTGACATTAGTGGTGTGCACTGCTTCTGAACCCCTTACTAGTTGTGTGAATGCCCTCCAGTGGATCATCATCAAGACCATATCATCATCAACTAGACCATATTCCCTAAAGTTTTATAGAAAGTGAAGAGGACTGCAATGAGGAAGAAGGTGTGGATGTAGGAAGGACTTAGAAGTGAGGAATTTAGGCTGTGGCGTTAAGAAATGCATGGAAGGGCATGAAAAAAAGAAAAATGATATTTGGAGGGAAGACTGTGTGGTAAAACTTGAGACATTTTCACTGGAAAGGGATTCCGTAGAAGCCTGATCATGAGCTTTTATTTTCTTTCTTACTTTTTGCATGAGATTTTCCTCAAAATTGCATTCTTCATGTAGGTTAAACACAGGAGCAGAGTAAGTGTTTGGAGAGTGTGAACCTATCTGAAGCAGTGTTTTTTCCATTTGCTTTTACATCTGAGGCATGTCTGCCTTTTAATTATGACCAGATGCTGAGTATCAGCATTTGTATATTTGCTTTTAGGGCTCAGCTCTGGACTCCTAATATTTTGAAGAGAATGTAGAGTGTGGAGCAGGAAAAGAGATGATGAAATGGAGAAAAAATACTGTGGGGCAGAGGGATAGCAAGTGAAAAACAAAGAGGTAAAATAGGAAGCAAAGGAGGAAGAAAGTAGACGCTGTTTACACAGAGAATGTTTTGCATTGCTTGTTGCTGGGTGTTACTACACTGCTGTCAAACCTTAATGCTAGAGCAAAGAAAACCAGCAGCTGAAAAGTCAAGAGCTGATGAAAAGCTGTTACTCCTTTGTATTCCTAAGACCTAGAGTTAAAGCTTGCTGCTGAGGGGCTGTCAGTAGAAGGAAGCGGCATGGTGATATACCCTCATCTGAGCTCAGTGGGCTGAAGAAGGAGAGAAGAGGGATGGGAAGGGGGTGGAATGCTTTGATTGTCCACCTGCTGTTAATGTTTGTGACAGCCTGTGGGTGTAGAGGATGAAAATTAAAGGAATGAAAACATAAATTTCAGATAGGAATTAATCAATCTGCGTGGCAAGTCAGAATCTCCCTGCCTGACTAATGAGAAGCCTGTACTTTTCTGTTTGGAGAAGTCCCATTTGATTTAAATCTAGTTCTAAACTGAAGACAAGGTGTACTATTGTCATGTAACTCATAGCCGTCATGCTGGATTTGTTAGAGTATCTAATGGTCTTTTTAGTAAGTAATAACATCTGCAGTAAATACATAGCATCAATTGAAATAGGCATCAATTCACAGCTGTTGTGCAAATCTGTAGTACATTACTTCCTTCCACATTCATATAATTGTTCTTATTGAGAAAAGAGGTGAGAAATAGTAATTGCAAAATTCTCACACATGGCAATGCCAGGTCTGATATCTGACCTACCTGCACTGTCACCAACCCCGAGATCTCAGATGCATTGGGCAGTGTAGACATACCCTGCAGGATAATTTCTGGACAAATATGTTCATTTCTACTTTTTTTTTTTTTTATAACATTTAAGCATGCAATTTTTTCTTTGGTGAACTGAGCCCTAAACCACTACAAAGGAGAGGGGTGAACTAGGTTTCAGTTGACATAGAAGTTATGTGCATACCAGTACTCAGAAAAGTAGGCAGTGGCATTTCATAATTCAGTCTGTTTCGTAACTCAGTATTTTTCTAACTGTACCAGCTGCAAAGAAGTGGATGGGACCTGGAGGCATGCACAGATTAGAATATATTAGAAAGGATTTTCTGCTGTTTTATGTTGGGCACAAGCAGTTTTGCTGTTGCTGGCATATCATCAGCATTTCTGTTCTCAGGAAGATCAAGGGCACCTCTGTATTATATACATCTCAGCATTTTAGAACCTATTGCTCCGTGCCCCAGCCTTGTTCTGAGGGGGTGTTTGATGTTTGAATTGCAGTGTAAGGAGCCTTATGTCAAACCACAATATGGCATCCCTTCTCTTGCACCATAACAGCATCCAGGTAGGAAGTCCTGAATGAGTGAATGGTCTGGACAAGAGTCCAGATGGCTTTTAAGTATTCCTAAGGAGGGAAGCTCCACAGCCTCCCTGGGCAACCTCTGTCACCACCCAGTCACCTTCACAGTGAAAACTGTTTCCTGATGTTTGTAGGGAACCTCCTGTGTTTCAGTGTGTGCCCATTGCCTCTGATCCTGGCACTGGGCACCACTGAAAAGAGCCTGGCTCTGTCTCCTTTGCATCATCCCTTCACATATTTACAGGCATTGATGAAATCCCCCTGAGCCTGTTCCAGGCTGAACAGTCTCAGCTCTCTCAGCTTTCCCTCAGATGACAGATGCTCCAGTCCTTCCATCATCTTAGTAGACTTTCACTGGTCTCTCTCCATTACCTCCATGTCTGTCTTTTACTGAGGAGCCCAGAACTGAGCCCAGCACTGCAGGTATGGCCTCACCAGTACTGAACAAAAGGGAAATAGCAGAGATCAGCTGATTCATTTTTTTTCAGACCTGTCTCTTGCATGTATTGTCATATAAGGCAGCTAAAACAGCCTCCATGGTGAGCTTACTCATAGTGACAGATTCCTGGATTTGTTCAGTTCCATCTCTCACATTTCTGATATGTAATGAATCAACAGAGACTCTTTTTGATTGCTTTGTGTTGTTTTGGTGCAAGTAAATTATAGTTGAAGTGTGCAATTGGCTTACTGAGGTATGTCACATAAAAAATATTTACATTCTTCCTTTTGTATCACCAGTGTGTGTTTCTGTTATTCTTGTATCTATTTCAGTCCAATCAGCCAGTGGTATCCCTTAATTTGAAAGCAGTGACTAATTGGATCAGAACAATAGCAACAAAGAAGGAATCCAGCTAACACAGTGAGAGGGTCCCTTGTTTGACAGCTACATAAAAATTGCATCATTGCTGCAATTCCAGCTGCTTGCCAACAAGGAGACTGCAGATCTCTGCCATCCAGAATGTCCTTCAATACCAAACAAAAAATACTGCTATCAAACTAAGATAATCCTTTTTATCATATAGCCCAATATTAAGATTATAGAAACTATGTGGTGAGGTTATCTCCTTCCCTTTGTATTTTCTTGGTCCTGTAGGTTACTACAGTGATATCAATAAAACCATGTGCGAAATCAATCATTTGTTTAGATGTCACTAAAATATAGTTTGACTTCCTTTTTTTTAAACTGCATTTAAATTAAATTGTAACCTTGTGGGAAGAGGGTCCACTTTTTTTTACCCAATATATATTCAGTGACTACCAGTACAGTGATGTTTCAGTCCAAGCCTGAGTATGTGAAATAACAGGTCACAGCTCAAAAAACCCAGGCAATAAATCTCATTTTATATTTTCCCTTGTCTCACTTTACTCCTGTACCACAAACCTTCCCTGGAGTAATAGTTGGAGAGAAAAACATGACTTAGAAAAACATGTTAGAAACTAGAGTCCTTTACATTGTTAGTCACATCTAATAAAGGTCTTCTCTTTATCAGCTTTACTAGCATTGTGTCATAGAGACACAGAGCAGTCTCCCTGAGAAGTGAAGAAATGCAATTTGGCAGATGGGGTTCTGGGTTTTGTCCCAGCACATGTTTAGCGAACTTGCAGTTGAATCTTATTAATGGAAGGAGCAGCATCATTGTTTGTAATTGAAAGAATAAAAGTTCAGGAAGTGCTGTCATTTGGGGCTGGTTTCTGTTTGTGTGCCTTGTGCGTGACTGGTGTCCTTGGCAGCTCAGGTGCAGCAGTGTTGCAAGTTGGCAGTATCTGCACCTGCTGAAGCAAGCAGAGCAGCTCTTTCTCAGATGTCCCATGCTTCTACAGCAGCTGCTGCATTGAGACTAGGCTGCTTTTCCCACAGATCAGCTCATGAGCAGGATGTACTAGCTTTGGTGCAATTTCCCTAAGAACCTGCTCTTAATGGCTGATGCAGGTAAATCTGTGATGTGCTGTGCTGTAATTCAGGGATAAATGCTTTGTTTTCCTTTGTGGAAAGTAGGCAGCCTTCCAGTGCCAGAAGTCAGGATTAGTAGAGTGCTTTGGTTCAGCTTACTTCCAGAAAAATGCATACCTTCGGGAAAAAAATGATTCCTTCCTGAAAGAAGTGTTCAAGAAATCTGTTGTAGTATGTGCTGTATGGTTGATCCCATATGATGAAAATGGGGTTACACATGTTAGTAGAGGCTTCATGTCCCCAGTATGTGAAACTCCTTCATCCTTTATTTGTTTCCCACCACTGAACGAGGAGTGAACAATGAGTGAAGAGTGAAGGTAATGAAGATGAAAGCATGAGCCTCTTACAACTGTCTGATAATGAACTTTTGGGAATGCAGTTAATAGATGATTTTGTGTATTGCATGTTCTTGAAAGGATGAAAAAGCCCAAACCTCTCTGTGTGTATGGTATTTGCTCTAAGCAACAAAAAGAAATTCCCCAAATAAGCCTTACAGTGATATGCTGAGGACAAAAGGTGGTAAAAGCTGGAGAGACAGAGCTTGCAGTAACTTGTTATTAATTTGAGCATATTTGTTTTGTGGATCTCTAAACTTAAGTCATCTTCCAGGGCAAATAAACAAATGCACCTGAGATTAAATTATCACAGTGGTCTCAGTTCAGTTTCCAGTTTCATGTTTCTTATTTCTTGCATGCCTGATTTCATTCACCTTTTTTTTTTAAGCTGATTTCCTAACCTCTGTGTCATGGTAATGTTCAGCAGTGCAGCTGAAGCTTACATAGTTGAAATTAGCTATGTAAGCAGAGCGAGGTGGAAAATGGGTTCTCCTGCCTGTGGAACAACCCTACCTATCTGTTCCTGAGAAGGGTTTTAGGTGGTAGAGGGATAAGAGATCAGAAGAATTTGTGCTGCAGGGTGAGAGAGGTTGGAGAATGGAACTAGAGCTGTGCCTTTCCTGGCAGTCTGGGCTGTCCCTGGACCTCGTCGTGTGCAGTGTGGCAAAGCCCTGTTGTCAACAGGAACATGGTACAAGGGTCTCCCAGGCAGATTGTAGAGTCTCTTCTTACGCCCATCTGGGACATCCAGCTCAGCAGGCTGACTAGGATTTCGTAAAACTCCAAAAATGCTGCCTCTTCTATTGGTGTGAAAAGCTTTTGTGACTGCGCTGCTGAAATTTGTATGTTCCCGAGGAATGTTTTGATGATTTGGTGGTTTTTTCCCATTGGAGAAAAAGTTCTGTTGAGAGATTACTGGAAAATCTACCCGTTGCTATATGATGTGTTGCTGCATATTGCTTACTGAAATCCAGCAGGATATAATATGACAAATTTCAGCTGATAGCTGAGAAGGTGACAGAACCACTGCCAGTCTTGGATATATGACTTCCTGCTCAAGCTGCAACTTGTTTCTAAAAGTGTACCTTGTTTGTTTATGGAGCAAGAAAAAAAACACTCAGAAAGGCTTTGGTTAGCATCCAACTAGACCATAAAGTGTAAAGTAGTTCCAAGAGCTAAATTTGTGAATCTGATTTGTGTGATCAGTAGAGAGTCAATAAATACTTGAAAGCTACATAGTAATATTTAATTGTCTGCAGAAGTACACAGTTGGGAAGACAAGCATATTCAGCAAAAGGAAACAGTGGTGTGTAAATGCAAGAAAACCAGTCAAGTGGAATGCCCTGAGCAGCAGTCATGCTACTGAGTGCCACTAATGGCAGGAGGGAAGGTGGCACACAGCATAGGTTAGGTGATAGTCGCTGTGTGCAGAATGGCTCCTGAGCCAAGCCTATGGTCTAGTTAAGGGTAGAAGATGGGACCAGAAGAACATTCCTTGTGGTCCCTGGGGTAGCTGGGGTACAGTAAGCCTGCTGCTATTTGTTTATCTTTACACTGGCCTTGCCCACATGTCACAGACATAAAGACAAGCCAGCAGCAGCCCTTGTGAGGCTCTGCAGCCATGGCAGTCTGTGAGCATGTGTACAGGATCTTGAGGATGCAGCCACAAACCCAATTCAGATTCCGTTCAGCTCCTGCCTGGCTGAGGAGGTGCTGAAATTCCCTGGATATCTACTGATCTGCTCAAAAGCAGAGGTACTTGAGGTAGTTTTAAACAGCAGTGGCCATTGAGCAGTACTGAGAGAAAGACAGAACAAACAAGACAGAGCAGTTAATTCAGTATTACACTGTAGTGCCCAGTGTGGAGTGGTTGTGCATTCCAGTGTAATTCTCAGACATCAGTATGGTTGCCAATTCTCAAGGACTACTGAAGTGAAGTAAGCTACTGTTTGCATTTTGGCCAGAGCACTCAAAGACCAAGCATAGATTTGTGTAGTTTTAGAGAGCCGTGTAGGTGCAGATGTTTAAGCTGTCTTCACTCAAGGATGGGCAGGAAGTATTTGAAATATGTCCAAATCCATACGGGATTTAGGCTTTGGCCACATTTTGGGGAATGGTCTAGGGAAGCAGACTGGTGATTCCTTTACAGACATTCAGTAAAAGCACAGCAGTCTTCCAGATCTAGAGAGCTTCCTGTAAATTTCACATATTTGTGATGCATAAGTCATACAGGCATTGTTTTCTGAACAGCTGTTGGTATGTAGGAGAAGATGCCTATTAGTTCACATTAGTTCACAGAATCCTCACATCTTTCATTAGTAATCAACAAGAAATTACTGCAGCTTAGAATAGACATATAAAATAGTGGTGTCTTACTTCATAGAGAAAAAAAAAAAAACAGGGGAAAAATGCACCTAGCCAAATATGATACAAATTTTAAACTTTGGTATTATTTCTTTTATTGTGTTTTTAGTTGATGGCAAGGATGACCTGGGTGTTCTTCTATCTTTTTCTTCTATATGTTTAAGTCATATATATAACCTAGAGGTAACGCAGTCTTTGTCTAAGAATCAACGCCTCAGTTCCAGAGTTAATGAGTAGGATGTTTGCTCCCTCTGTATAGGAGAATATGGATATCTGTGCGTGCTCTACTAGCATGTTCTTTTTCCTTTCTTCAGTCCCACTCTTGCCATGGCCCACAGGAATCTGACTGGAAGCTGTAATGTTAACTGTGGATGTAAGATTCATGAGTACGAGCCTGTCTGTGGATCAGATGGAATAACATATTTTAATCCTTGCCTAGCTGGCTGCATCAGTGGTGGGAACCACAGCACAGGGGTAAGTGCTTCACCCACCATCCACACACAACCCCTGAGTAGCCCCTTGGGACCAGTGCAGATCAAAGACTTCTCTGTTCCTAGCTCAAGCATCCCTCCTCTGAGCTTCAGAGAAGTTCTCTGCAGGTGACTTGTCCATCTCTGAGTCTTTCCACAATTTCAAGGACTGGCAATGCTGTTATTGCATGGTGCCAACCCGCTTCCTTTAGTTATATACCAATTTGAGGCGTAAGTTCATTTGTACTAAGTGAATCCTCCAGCTGAGTGAGTGCAAATGCCATGGGATAGGAAGGGCTGGTGTTTCCTGTACAGACCCCAAAGACCTTGTTGTCAGTGACCTGCATTCCTGCTGTTCCTGCAGGGCTTGGAGAGGATACCTTGGGTCACTGTCATCTAACTCAGCTTTCTGCCAACATAAGCAGCCATGTCAAGCTGTCTTTCTTCAAGCTCAGTCTTACCTTTTAGAGCAGTTTGGGTTTTTTTGTGACTCCATCTCTGAACTGAAGGAAGAACTTAACTCTTCAGGTAGTTGGAAGTGTTTTAAACTCATGTTTAAATTTAGTTAGGGTTTGTTTAATGTCATTGGTGTTTGTGTCACCCTCATCATTTTGCCCAAGTAGCTCTTGCACCTGCACCAGTGCATTGATAGGTCTGTGGTTTACCTGGCTAGGTAAAGACTGCCCATGTCTTCTGCTCTTGTAAAACAGTTTGACCAGTCCCATGGCCTTTTTCTAAACCTCTTCTATGCTAAATGAAGGTTGTCATTAAACTCAAGTAACAAGAACTTAAAAGATGTTAATAATCCACTTTCTTTCTTGGAAATACATTGCTTGTTACAACCCAGCATTCTAGTTATGCTGAACTGGACAAGGACATCCTGCTGGTAAAACCAAACCATGGAAATTTGGCAGTTTCCAGGACTGGGCACAAGAAGACAGTTGAAAAGTAGAATCTGACTTAAGTATCAACAGATACTTAAGATACTTTAAGTATACTTTACTTTACAGATACAACAGATACTTTAATTATGGTCATATTAGTTTCCTTAAAAAATGAACTCTTAAATTTTTAGGTTACAGAACTGTCCTTTAAAAAAGGATAATTAAGAAAGACAAGAAGTAATGTAAACATTGATTTTTTTTTAGGGCTTGGTTGTGCTTTCCAGAAAGCTTACTTAAAAAGTGTCAGTCTCCCGATTTGCAGTCGTGAGCCAGCCTGTGAAGCAGGGGGATGTTAGGTCCAGTACTGTGTTTTCTCAGGTCACCTGGATAATGGTCTGAAAAAAGCATGTTCATACATAGATGCCACTGAGAACAGATTAGTTTCCCTTATTTTTTTTTTATCTTTTTATTATCTTGCTGGTTTTTAGTAGAAAATTGTTTTGACCAATTGGAAAAGCCTGCAATGTGAGCCTGTGGTTAAATTTCAGTGTCTGTATAATCTAATTTGTGCTTTCCTGGACTGAGACAGGCTTGGTCTTTGTTGCATTTCATCTGATATTAAACTGGCACTATTAATTTATTTAGTAGGGAAATATTCTGGGAGTGTGTGCTCTACAGATTTTGAAACATGCTATTGCACCTTATAATTTAAGAAAAGATGCTTCGTGGCCTGAAGTTTTAACTCAGTAGCTAATGGTGAATAGAATAGGGCTGACATTGCTTGGAAAAGGAACTTTTTCGGATTAAATAATCCTTTTTTTATGGTGTTTTTTAAAACAAAAAAATATAAGTGCCTCTGTATAACACACGAAATGTTGCTAACGTATAATATTGGGATTTAAGTTTAT
>VXBC01004469.1:301078-399536 GCA_013399945.1 Ploceus nigricollis | reverse complement strand
AAATATAAGTTAGTGCCTCTGTATAACACACAAAATGTTGCTAACGTATAATATTTGGATTTAAGTTTATAACATAGAGTGTTTTCAAAATTAACCATTTAAAAGTTCAAACTAAGAGGAAAGGATACCAGTGTACAGTTCATACCTGTTTTTTATATATATATATATTTATACATATATCTATTCCTATACTCTTAATATTTCTGTCATGCTATGTCTGTCTCATTTAATACACAGACTTAGTTTCGCTGGTGATGAATAAAGAGTGTGTGGTAAAGAGCTCTAATTTCTGTAGGATTCCTATTTGGCATTTGCATTTGGAAGCAATAAAGAGTTTAGGGTGAGGTACTGTAGAAAGAAATCAGGTACTCATGTGATGTTAGAGTGGAGTGCTGCCTTGGGAAACCAGAATCTGTCATTGGCTTTGTTTCTAAGTGATGTTGGACAAGTCAGTTAAACAGAACTTCTTCCTGTTGGTCATTAGTCTTGTATTCTTCATATTCTGGATGATGAACATGAACAACAAACAGAAGTGTCTCTTGTAGATGGGCTGCCAAAATCTGTATTTGAAGGCATGAAAATTTACATTTAGAATATATTTAGTTGAGTATAATGGAAAATGTTCTGAAAAAAGGATTCCAGTTGTCTCAAATTAGTCACCCATGTTTGTGAAATCTTTGATCCATTTCAGTTACTGAATTACAAAATAGAGATAACATCAATACCTCATAACTGTTTTGAAGATAAATGACTCCTTTTTGAAACAGTTAAGCTAAAATAGTGAGTTACAGAAAATCCAAATGAAATATGAGTCCTTCCATCTTTGTAGTGGAATATTCTTAGTCTGAGGAAAAAAAAAATTCCTGAAGTCACATTTTGAAAACAGGAGGTAAAATATTGGATAAATAAATACATTATTAAGATACTCAGCTAAATCCCATGGGGAAAAAAGTGTGAGTCTACATGATGGCATGGATGTATATAAAGGTATACATTAAAATTGACAAACTGCCATGATTTGGATATGTCTTGATATCTAAGTGCTTAAATTCATTATCTTAAGATGACTTTGTAACTTCTGTGCCTGTGTGGTCCAAGGTTTGATGAATGCAAAAATTGAAACAGAAGGCTTGTTCCTGTAACATCACACATGTCCTGGCCAGTTTCTTCTGCAGCACTGGAATATACTGATCTGCTGCACACCCCTTTGCCATATATCAGATGAAAACAGAAGTAGCATAAATGTGAAAGAAGGCTATTTCTGATCTAGCTCTTCCTCCCCTTGTTCAAATCACAGTCCTGTTTGCCTGTGAAATGATGGTTCTTTATTCAGTCTCTTCATCTTAATTTCATTCTCTTTGTCCATTCAGGAATCTCTCAGTGAGTCCTCCAGTCTCCCTCTTTTAGTCTCTGCTTTCCCTTTATTCTCTGTTTTTGCTCCTGGCCAGATGTACACCCACATCTAGGTGGAGGATCCTGAGCTTCAAGCATGAAGTGCAGCTTGTTGCTCTGTGGCCAGATCTGGGTAGCCTTCCATTAACATGGCAGAAGACACTGCCTGCATATGAAAGTCAGCAGCTTGCTGAATTTCAGAATATGGCATTTTCACTGCTGCCTGAAGAGCATTTCCTCACATTTTTTGTAGTACAATAGAAACAATATTTTTCTCCAGCCTCCCTGTCAGGAGTAATTGAATTGTTTTGTCAATATTTCCCAAATACATTCCAGATTTTAAAAAATAAACTCAGACTAAATAAAGCAATGGAAAGACAACCTCATCACGGAGAGTCCCGGCCAGCTTTAAAATTACTTGGAGATGTAACTTTGCTTGTGCTTGAGGTAATGATGCTCATGGCAGAAGATTCTCAGTTGAGAAGTACCACAGGACTGTTGTACGATGTCTCCTCGCAATGTCTTTCTTACACATATTTTTCACATAGAAATGTTCTTTTTTGCTCTCCCAGGTTAGAAATTACACAGAATGTGCCTGTGTGCAGAGTCGCCAGGTGATCACTCCGCCGACAGTGGGCCAGCGCAGTCAGCTCCGGCTGGTGATCGTCAAAACCTACCTGAATGAGAACGGCTATGCTGTGTCTGGGAAGTGTGATCGAACCTGCAACACGCTCATCCCATTCCTCATATTTCTCTTCATTGTAACCCTTATAACAGCATGTGCCCAGCCATCAGCAGTCATAGTGACACTCAGGTGAGAACTCCGTGATGTTTCGTAAGTATTTTTTTGCCATGCCCGCTATCACCAGTGCCTGTGAAGCTTGTGTATCCTTAAAAAGTGAATAGAATCCTTGTGTAGCCTTAAAAAGGGAAAGGGCTGACAGGGATAGGGTGAAATCTGTTTGTATTTAGAATATGTAATATGATAATCCACTTTAGGACACATGAAGTGTGCAGTAAATTCCAGGTGCTATAAAGAGAAAACAAGCAAAGCATCATGCAAGAAAATTATTACTCTTGGAAAATTTTCAACCTTCTTAGAGCAACAGTTTGGATTTTCAAATGCAAATGAAAAAAATAAGTACTTAAAATTATCCTTTTTTCATTCTTAAAATTGCTCATTCCTGCCACATGCCTGGTTTTGAGTCTTCCTTTTTTATCTTCACAAGAATTTTGAACTTGTACTGTAGTAGTGGTGTTATTGCCACTACTCTAAGAAGAGAGAATAACAGAGCCTTTGTAGGAAAAAGGCAGTAGCATTTATTTGTCAATTTGAAAAAAAAATCATATTTTTGGATTGACTTTTCCCATCTCTGCCATCTAGTTTGATAAACATAATCATTCCCTATAACATCTTTGTCCATTTAAAACATAGTTCCTGTAAGAGAAATTCTGCTGAGTTTTAAAGAGAAGTGAGCTGAAAAAATATAATATGGTCTACTGCTAAAATAATTTTGTATTTGTTTAATTTATATTGCTGCTGTTTAAAGAGAAGGAGGAATTAGAAGAAAATGATATAATTATTTATTAGAATTTACAAAGCATACCCATAAGCATTGGTTCTGCTGGTAACAGGAGGACAAAGAATGGTTTAAAGATGTCTGTTTGGTTTGGGATCTGAAGCTGAAGAGCTCAGAGTTGAAGTAAGTTCTTTTCAGATTAAGATGTGTTGGAAAATAAAAAAAAAATAGAACAAAATTGTTCAGTTGGATGGGACCTACAATGAGCACAGAATGATAGGATCTGAAGGGGTTTGAAGGGACATTAAAAATTTCCTAGTTCCAACCTGCTGTCATGGACATGGACACCCTTCCTAGACCAGGTTGCTCAGAGCTCCATCCAGCCTGACCTTGAACTCTTCCAGGGATGGGGCATCCACCACTTCTCTGGGCAATCTTTCCAGTGCCTCACTTCCCTCACAGTGAAAAATTTTCTCCTAATATCTAATCTAAACCTACTCTCTTTCAGTTTGAAGCCACTGCCCCTTGTCCTGTCCCTACATGCTCTGGTAAATACTCTCTCTAATCATCCGATCCAACTGCCTGACCACTGCAGGACTGAGCAGAAATGAAAATCTCTTAGTGAGGGCATTGTCCAAACACTGACAGGCAGGAGGCATCGAACACCTCTCTGGGAAACCTCTTCCAGTGTGTGAGGTACTTTTGAGAAGCACACCCAAAATGATCCAGATGCAAATGGGCATCCTGTCCATGAGAACAGGTTAGAGCTGACCTGAAGTAAATCCCTACAAATGCTTGAAATGCTTATGTTAATGTCTGGTCTCAACACTAGCTGTTTAGCTGCATTAATTGTTAACACAGAGACGCCTTTTGTCCTGGTTTTGTGTAAAATCTGTCTTCAAATTGAGAGTTTTTTTAACATCAGTCTTGTGCCTTTTATATCTGCAAGAAGGGTCCTCCCAGCCAAGTAGGATTTCCTTCTGGTAGTGTTGTCTTTACAACTTTACTCTGATATTCTGGAGCAAAGTTAGGCCCCTCTAAAAGAAATAATAATGGCAAGTCTTTGTAATAGGTCATGGAACTTCGGAAAACATGAGACAGGTCGGGACTTAGCTTTGGTATCCTTAGGCTCAGTTGTGAGCACAGCTGAGAAACCCTCTGGCAGGAATCTTTGTCTCACCCCCTCCAAGGACAGGCACACTCCCTTGCTGTCATTTTCTCAGCTCAAGTGGCTAAGGTTCATGCAGGAGTCTTCTGCTGGCACAGACAGGATTGTGCTGTGTCACACTGAGGAATTTTGTCTTCCAGTTTGGTTTTCAAAAAATCCACAGAATGGGTGTAAGGGTCACTGTTGGGACATTGAAGCCAGGCACTTGGGGCTGGGTATATCAGAATTCCAGCTGCTCAGCCTTACCTCAGCTATTGTGTGCACAGCACCTTCATAATTCAGAGACTTCTTTATTCCTTCTGTCTCTGGATTTCCCACATGTAAAATAACAGTAATAATAAAAAAATTGCCTTTGCATTGCAATTAGCAAAGGCAAATGAAGATCAATAGTGAGGTACATAAGGGACATCTCCAATAGGATTTTGTAATGCTCAGTACAAAAAATGGGGGCCCACACACATGGACGGTGACACCTGCTGTACCAAACCACATATGCTTTGCGCATTGGTCAAAGGTCTGTGGCACAAGTTGGTTCTCCAATTTCTCAATTTCTTGACTTCAAAACTGGATTTAACAGCTGCATCCCTTTGACTACAGACTTTTTTGTGTTTTTATGGTCATTTATGTCATTAGAAGCTGTCTATCTTAAGACTTTTGGATTAAGAATTAAAAATATTTTAAAATCAGTAGATAATTTGTGGTTTACGAATATTGTAGTTGCAGTGTGGAATTTTGTTACTTTGTATTTACATTACTTTGTATGACATTTTTCCTTTGAAACCACTGGAAGAAATTGTGTATTACTTGAATTGAAAAGGTATTTAAAGAGACTGTTTGGATGTTTGTATTGGTATTTTTCTTAAAGTAACTCCAAAGTGCTTATGCTACACAAAGATTTGTTAAATTCAGAAACTGAGTCCAGCCTTCAACAATTTAGTTATCTATTAATTCTAATTTACCTCAGAAATATTAAGAAAAATAAATTAAGACAAATGAAATAATAGAAAGCTATCATGAGAAGCCATAAACATTTGGTGTGGATTCTCTAAATTTCCTTAATGTGTTTGGATCAAATTCTTCAGGCCTTTTACAGGTAAAGAAAGGTTCAAAAGGCATGACTGAGATTTTGGTTAAACAGGTGCAGGAGGGGCTGGCTGTATTTTTTCCTAGCAGTAGGAGTTAACGACAGTAGAAGCTAAAGACAAGAAATTTAGACAAAGATTTTCTATAGCTGTGAAAAAAGCCATGATGTAGAGCCAGAATGTACCAGGATGATTATGGGTTATGATTGTTCCTTCATTGGAGTTTTCTGTTCACCTGCTAGGTCTGTGGAAGATGGGGAGCGGCCCTTTGCACTAGGAATGCAGTTTGTTTTATTAAGAACTCTTGGTAAGTCTTACAGTAGCTCAGCATTTCCATAAAGGCCATGTTCAGCTTAAATACACCATAAAAGTATTAAAATGCCATAAATCTGCAGCTAATTGCTTGCCTAACTGTATTAGGAACCTAAAATTAATAACTTCTGAAAAGATTGCATCTGAAAATGTGGTTAATTTACTTTTTTTGGTTACTGATTTTCTAGAACAACATCATTTCACAAAAAGATAAATTTTTACTGTTTCAAATTGTATTTAGAAATGAATAGTTACTAAATATTATTTTATAAGGATTTTTTAGCTTTCAAAACCAAATTCTGTTGCTTTCAGCAATAACAATAATTTTTCTAATTTTTGAAATAAGCATTTGTTACTTAATGTCTTAATGTCTTTCTTCTAATATTATTTAATGTCTTTCAAGTGTTTCAAAGCAAAAATGGATAGATGTTAAAAGTCTTTATTTTTCAAAGCATCTCTTTCAAGCTCTTGAATTTATAAAATCCTGCCCATAAAGAACACTCCAGATGTTCAGCTACTATGAAATACATGACTAGAGCAAGCAAGGTCTATTCTAAGAGAACAAAGGCCCATAAAGCTGCATCTTCAAGTTTTTTTTTGAGGAAGGATGTTTCAATCTCATCTTAAAGATGTTGTATTTCTGGAGAAAGCAGGAGCATTCATTGGACTGGCTGCATTTTTAGCTGCCTTAGAAGTTAAAGTCTATTTCTTGGGAAGATTTATTCAAAAGGAAATTTATAATCATAATGGTCTTACCCCTTACATCTATCTTCAAAAACATTTTGTGATCTTCAGTGCTTTTTCACCTTACTCTAAAAACAGCACCTTTCCCAGCTCATGGGCAAAGGATATTCAGTAGGTAATGCTGTGGAGATAATGTATTTTACCTTCTATCTCCCTGAGAACAAAATTGGATTTTTTGCGGGGGGACACGTAGCTCAAGAAGAGCTATCTGGGGACAACAGATTGAAGTACCTGTTGTAAGGTGCTGCTGCATTGGCTTCTTTCAATTCTCTCCCATTTGTGTTAGGTTTCATGTGTGGGGTAGATGGTATTAGTGGGAAGATTGGCTGGCCAGTTTTCCATGTTTTACATTTCTTGTGAGAACAGCAGTGTAGAAATCTCAAAAATGTTCAACCTACACTCTTTGGCTGGGGCATACAGTTTCTTTAGAAGTTTTCCACAATATGCTAAGATATATTATTTCTCTTGCTATTTTTGTTTCAGCTTACATTCCCACTCCAATTTATTTTGGGGCTGTTATTGACACCACGTGCATGCTTTGGCAACAGGATTGCGGCGTACAAGGATCTTGTTGGGAATACGATGTCACCTCGTTTCGTTTTGTCTACTTCGGGTTGGCAGCTGCTCTCAAGTTCGTGGGATTCTTTTTTATTTTCCTGGCCTGGTATTCCATAAAGTGTAAAGAAGAACAACTGCAGAGACAGAGTTGGAGGGCTTCGCCGGTGAACACTGTGAGTGAGATGGTTGGACAAGCTGGACCCCAACAAAACTATGCACGGACTAGATCCTGCCCTACCTTCAGTTCCCAAGGAGACATCAGTGTGGCACAAGGAATGAACTGCTTAGCACAGACCTACCCCGGCCCTTTTTCAGAAGCAATAAATTCCTCAAATGAAAATGCATTGGAAGAAGTCACTGCTGAGATATAGACCCATGGCTTGGTAATGTAATATTTAGTTTTGTTGGTTGACTTAGTTACGGCGCCTTGTAAAACACCTGTGCCTTCTATTTTTAATCTAAATGTAACATGTGATAAAACCAACAAAGCTTGATGCAAACAACCATAATATGTTCCTGAGGGCTGGATACCTCAAACCAACCCGGAGTTCTTATTTCTCCCCTCCCGACAATGGAGTTTTAAAAATTGTGTTTGTAATTATTTCAGATGTGTCCATTAAATGTCCATGCTCTGATCTAATATCATTGTAAAGTTGAGGTGTTATGAACAGCAGAAGTCAGTGGAAAAGTGACAAAAACGCATATTGTTGATGTCTAGACTCACAAAAATGCTTAAATGTATTGTCAACTTCGTATCCATGAATTGTATTTTTAAGAGATGAGTAATTACTGTGAGTTCTGCTACAAAGCACAACTGAACTTATTTAAACTATGCAACTTATTTGGATAATTGTATGTGCAGCAAATTAAGTTTAAAGCTTGCTTTTAAAGACATTACTGCAACTGAATTTGAAAGGGGCTATTTTCAGGCGTAATCATTAAATTAAAAAATAACATAAGGTTTAAAGTACTGTTAATAACATGTCAAGCCATACAAGAGTTATGCATCAGGTAACGTTTGCATATGTTGAGTTGTAACATCTTTATCCTGTCAAAACGTGCATTAATTTTCACCAGATGGGGTGTAGTCATTCTTCACAAAGTATGTAGGATACTGTAATGCTTGAAGTAAAAAACTTCAGTATTGGTTTATAGTAACATTAAGATGTAGGAATCATACACACAAACCAGAGCAGATATGTGCACATTTCTGCAATGTTATTTGGGTGGCTGTTACTAGCACCAAATCCATATTTTCCTGAAGAAGAAAACAGCTGGTTATAGCTTGATAGTAAGTTTGACTGTTCTTCAGAATTGCATGCCGGTGTAGCTCAGCTTCAGTGGGAAAGTCCCAAGGGAGAGCTAATGGCTTCGTCTGGTGTCTGGGACCTGGCAGGTCCCTCGCAGCCAGTGACAGCAGAGTTCAGGCTGCAGGAGTGAGCAGAGGAGTCCCTCCAGGGGGCTGCAAGCAACCTGCCCACCATGGTGCCAACTAGGAGGCTCTCCCTGCACTCCTGGCACCATGAGGCACTGAGCATCCTGACATCCAGGGCAGCTGGGAAGGGAGGCTGGCTCACACCCTCTGGTTTCTCCCACACTTCTGCCTCTCCGGCTGCCTGGTGCTGGGCAGGCTGGTGGGACAGGCCTGGAGGTCCTGGTTGTGTGGTGTGTCCCACACATGTCTGCCTTTCCTTTTCTCAGCTTCACTGAAAGCTCCTGTGAAGGCAAAGGAGTTTGTCTCTACTTTGGCCCTCCGGGTGAAGAGCTAAGAATAGAAATTATCGGCAAGTGTGGACTCACAGGACGTGATGTGGCCTTTGTTTATTCCAAATTACTGTAGTGTGTTCTCTCCAGCACCAGGGAGATGCTGAAACTTTCTAATCAAATGTGCTTGGCATTTCATTTCTTGCTTTGGAGGCTTTGTAGTGCCATGCTCATGAGGTACTAATGATGTCTCAAAGGGCAGAAAATTATGTCAGTTGGGCACTGGGAAGTCAAGGCTGTATTGTGCCCTGCAGGGGAAGTCTTAGAAGTGTAGGAAATGAAAAAGCAGTCTTTTAAGAGGACTCGGTGATAGTCTGGTTTGGCTTTTGCTGAGTAGAGAACTTGTGGGAAAATAAATAGGAAAGAGCAGAGCTTCTGCATATTTTTGAACACTTATTCCTGATTTACTTTTTCAATTTAGAACATGTATATTGATCAAACATTATATGGAACCAAGTCCTTGAAAATAAAGGCAGTACTCTCCTTGGTATCCATTGAATTGTCCAGGGAAGAGTAGATTTCCCTCTCTGCCTTTGTCAACTGCCTTTTGTCATCACCTGGATCTTCTTGACCAGCACATGGGACTACCCATGGGGCTGCTTATTTCAGAATGTGTCAGTCCATTTATGTAGTTTGTAACAATTCTTACTCTTCCCATCTGAAAACTCCAATTCTTTTACCCCAAACGTAGAGCAATATTGTTTTGACCTCTTCCTACTATTCTGTCCATATTAACAGCCTTTTTTGGGCTAAGCCTGAGAATGTCTTTTCCTTTTATGCAGCCACCAGATATAGTGTGTCCTCAGTTTGCACACACTTCCTGAGATAATTGGCTTCTACACTTCTTGTCCTGAGAAATAAATTTCCTTGGCTCAAAGGTGTTTGGTGTGTATATATTTGATATAGGAGATCAGAATAGATGATAAAAATGTTTCCTTTTGCTTCAGTTTCAAGTGCTTGTTACACCAAGAATTTTCTTCCATGGTGAAAATTGGCAAAGTAGCGTAATTGCGGCCCAGCCCTCATCCATTTTTATTGCTTCCCCATTTTAATCATCACAGGGAGAAGTGAAGAGTGGCAATCTTTTCAAATACCTCAGGAACAGAGCATTTAGGGAATTTTAAAAGACTGAAGATTAATCGTCTGTCCCAATCTCTTATATTTCATCCCTTGTGTGCTTCAGTTCCATACAAAAACCAAGGGAGAGCAGATTAGGATTGTCAAGAACTAATGGCACTGATATCAAAGAATGAGAGTGATAAAAGTGACACTTCTGCAGCTGCTGCTGTTTCTGAGCTTTCAAGGGATTTCAGAGCTTGTTGCAATGGAAACCATCTATTTTTTAGGATATCCTGACCCTTTGACTTCCAAGAACATTCATATTTCCTAAATGGTTGAAAAAGTGGAATGTAGAAAGAAAGATGTTAACTTCAGAAATACTGAAAAAGCCTTCTCTACATACTTTCAATTTTAATTTTTAATTGGAAAATAAATTTTAATTTTTCTTTAAGTATTACATGCAAAACAAAATTACTTTTGTTTTGTAAAAAGTAATCCCTTACTTTTCAAACCATTTTTTCCCTGGTTTTGGGTATAGATAATTTTGGCAATGCAAATAAATTTCTATAAAATCAATTAAGTCAGCATCCTCTGAAAGAAAGAAAACCCAAACACTGGCCAGTTTTTGACTGATTCCTGAAGGAGGGTTTCTTGTGAGTAATCTATAACAATCTAAACTAAGCCAAGAAAGGTATGCAGCGGAAACACATTCACTTCCTAGAAATGTCATTCCAGCATTGTCATTGACCGGTATATGGACTGAGACCTGCTGACCAAACACTGTGTTCTGACGCTGTCGCTGCTGGAGGAAGCAGCATCTCCAGACATTGAGGGCACCCCAAGCAGTAGTCATGGTCGACACATGGTGCTAAACCGACTTCACAGGAACTAAAAAAGAACTTTGCCTGTCATCTGGTGAAGGGGCCCATGCTGTCTTCCTACCGTGAGATCTTCTCACCATAGAACATAAAATTCCATCAAGTTGTAATTTTTACCACCTTCCCTCTCTGTCCCTGAACACAAAATGTTTGCTGGCAGTGAATACAACAAAAGGTGAAGCAGGTGTCCTGCTCACCCACAGGCTGCTATTGGTAGCAAACCCAAGTCACCTGCCTGCAGCTTACCAGCCAGTGATAATATGGAGCAATGTCTGGTGATGGTCAAAGTGCCACCATGCCATCATAGGGACAGACTAAATCCCTCTTCCACCACTTAGTCCTGATTTAGAGTGAGGAACATGAGAGGAGGAGTAGCCCAAATACATGGACTTGAGTGAACAGGTTAATTGTCCCTGCTAAGCCTCCCATTCACCTTTGTTTCCTCAAAAAGGAGAAAACTTCAGAATGGATGCAGCCATGACCTTAGGTGCTTATGAACGCAGCACCCTCAGGAGATAATTTGTAGATCTTCGCAGGGCTGGAGTAATCTGGAGAGTGGGCCTGTCCATGTTTCCAGTTTTAGTCAAAAGCCCCCTGGTTTTGGTCCCCCTTCTTTCCCTTGAGCATACTGGATAAAATATGGTATAATTTAGAACCAATGACATTTTATAGCCTTTCAGTACAGTGTGAGCAGCTGCATGATCCTTTGAATATTATGGAGCAATTTGTATTTATTCGGAAACTTTCAGTTCTTTGGCCAGCCTATATATCTTTAAAAGTGCATGTATTAACATGCAGTTCTTCAGAACTTACTGTTATGTAAGTGTAGGCACAAATCTCCTACTAAGTATTAGAAATGTACATTTGAAAGGTCCTAAATTAATATAGTGTTTTCAAAAATATGGGGTTTTTTAGTATTGCTTATTAATTTGTAGTATTACCTATTCATTCATTATGGCTCTGATTCAGGAGAACACTTAAATATGTGGGTAAATTTATATATTTAAGTAATGAACTTGAAAATAATGCACATATGTAAGTATGGGACTGAATCCTGTCTGCATTCAAAAAGAAATTCCTTTATCCAAAGAATATTTCTATGCTGAGCGTTTCCCCCATGGATTCAGTGATAATTGTAACCGGAATAGCACAAACTAGCACATGAGTACTCTCCTGTGGCATTCAGGTGTGGCTACTTACATATCCAGCAATGGAGGAAGGCTGTCATTTTCAAATAGAATTCAAATTCACAATATTTTGTGGGAATGACCTAAGATTCATTGTCGCTCTTTCTGCCATTTACTTGTTTTATGAATTTCTGTCTGAAAACCTATGTGTTACATGGGGAGATAGATTAAATAAAGGCATCCTTCTGACCTTAGAGCCAATGAAATTGCTCAGGTAATGCTGTAGACTCGAATTGTGCCCTTGAAGAATTTTAACCTAGAGGTTCTGATTGTCAGTATCTGTCACAAATGGAGCAGAGCATTGCCTGCTCAGTGGAACTTCAGAGAGCATGTTTGGGATGGGGATCAGCACCTTCTGCACTGTTCTTGCAGGTTTTCCCCCAAAATGCCTGAATAATTGCTGCCTTACTACACTTTTCTGTGCATGTGATACCACAGCTCTTCATGGTGTTAAATTGACATAAAACTGATGATAAATAGGTCCAAAGTGTCTTACTGCTATTTTGGAGCCAGATTCTTGGCCTCACTAGTCCAGTGTTGAGGCTGAAGAACTAGGGCATACCTTGTGTTGGAAGTTAACAAGCTGGTGCTTTAGCAAGTGTGTGTGAAGTAGGGAATATCAAGCTTGTTTAGCTTTTATACTCTATTCACTGGTTATTGCTACTATTTTTGGAGATCGAAGACAAAAAACTTCCTAAACAAGTTTATCTTTTTCTGTTTTCTCAATAATGTGTCTTTTAATGGCTTAGGAGATGCCATGCTGCATGCTTCAGAATCTGGGTTCCCCCAGCTGAAGCCATCCAGCTGTGGTTGCTTTCCAGTGACTTAAAACACCTGGTAATAGAGATTTACCAGGGCTGTGACCTGCATCATCATTGCTTTGGACAGAGTGTTTGCTACTTATAGCAACACTGTAATAACCTGTAATCAACACATTTCAGGTTCTTCACATACTGGACTTGATTCTTTGGACATTTTTATCACTTCAGAGTGCTTAGAAAATAGGCAGTCAACATCATGGTGGTAGATTTATTCTTTGGTAGGGAATTAGGGCTTTCTTCTTTTTCCTTTTAACATCTTGTTTGACAAATAACAATTCAAAGAGATTGCATGTAAACATTGTCACAGAGTAGAGATGTGGAGCCTTCAGTGTGAGGACAGGATATGGCCGGGTTCATATGGTTAGTCTCCTTTACAATGAATATCACTAATACATGCTACTTTGTGGACAAAGGTTTGAAAGCCTACCTGATCCTCAGGAAGGAAATTTTTCCTATACTTTCCTCATAATTTATTGCATTAAACTGCAATTAATAACTACAGTTAATAATTTTAGCAGTCACCCCTTCAGTCCTTCAGCTCAGCTATCTTGTTTGTTAATGCAGCCTGTTAAACACAGATGTAGCTCTGCAATTTCAAAGTATTGACTTCAAGTGTTACAGAATAGATGCTTATTTATCCAGGTTCCATTCTACTCTTCTAATTATTGCATTATGCATTGTGTGTATTGTATTTTTTTTTTCAATCTCAAACCAGTTGTCACAATGTTATCCTGTAACAGTGTTTTGTTCATTATATAGAATAGGTGAAAAGCTGTGGAATTAATGAAGGGCTACAAAAAGCATCCAAAATGTTGTTCACCTTGAGGAAGGGTGAAACAGTTTGATAATCTCTGGACAACAGACTAAACAACACTGTGGTGCTAATAGGTACAGAAGTATTTTATGATATATTCACTATGACTTAAATGACATATTCAAGGCATGTCAATGATCCAACTGCATGTGTTTCTGTTCCTAAAGTCTGGACTGCTCTGACAAAGAGTGTTTGTAATTCCTGGTGGGCCAATTCCTACCTAGTTCTTCTGTCTGTGTAATATTTGGCCCAGCACTATTAGGTAAAGTAAAAGCTACACAGACCACAGAAATCTCGTGTAGAATGTATTCAGCCTGCAGTAGCATATTACTGTATTTAGTTGCTTTGCTTAAGCAGGGGCTAAAAATAAATTCTGTAGTAATGATAAGAAACACTGGGCTAAATTCTGGAACCACTTAACCAAGCAATATTAGCAAGCATTTGAATTAAAATGAGGATTGAAATCTGAAATATGAATGTTCTTTCATGGAATACCAGAAGGAGAGGGGTAGAATAAGAGCAAATTCTATCTCTAGGAATGGAAAAAGGCCAAATGTGGTTGACTTTAAAGTGAGCTATGATTTACAAAAGGGGAGTTTGGTTTTAAAATCTTGAAGACAAAGTTTCCCTTTTGAATTCTCAACCATAATTTTTTTGTCTTATTGTGCCTGGGCTGCTCATGTAGGGCAGGTGTCTGTATTCCAAATAGCACTGAAAGCACTAATAGCACTAATCACACTTCTGACCAACAGGCCAGAAAATTTGCCTCTGTAGCAAACTCCATATTTGAAAACTTGGAGGGAAATTTCCAAACAAAACAAAAAAATATGTACAAAATGATCCAAAGCTGAGTTTCAGTAAAAAAATAAGAAATTTTTTTGTCAGTGAGATCCACAGTTGCGTGGAGGTTTTGCTGAAAGAAGACCTGCTCTTTTCACCAGCTAGGCACATGGGAGTTTGGCCCCTGGCTGCAGTGCATACCTCTACCAAATGATTTGTGCAGAACAGCAACAGTCTGGGTAGTATTGTAGGAGCATGGAGTGGGCACACTGCCTGTAACTGTTTAGTTTTTTAAAAACTCATTATTAAGCAAATGTGTAGAGTATTAAGGAAATTTGTAGAGTGTGTCTGATGGTATGAGTGTGTGGGTGCTGTGCTGTGGTAAAAAGAGAATTGGTTTATGCTGGGTATTTTTGCATACTTTAGGCTCCTGTATTTTTTTTTAAATTTATATTTATTTCTCATCAGAGCTTAGAGTAATTTTAAAGTTATATAACCCATGATTTAATGAAACCTACTGTCAACATCTGTTGTAAACATGTGTTTACAAAACAAACTCTTGAATACTTGATACTTGGAAATAAAAAATAGCATATCATGTGTGTTGATTGGGTCCAGATCCTCTCTGATTTCAAAGTAAGACTTGCATGTTTTCATTTCCAATACATATAACCACACAAAAAATCATCTTTCAGATCCCCCTGCCCATTATCAGTGTCCAAGACCAGAACTATTAAACCAAGGAAAGTGGATGAAATTAGATTTGTAGCACATCCCGGGTGCCGTTGCCGGTCGAAGACGGAACAGGTGCGACCCTCGGCAGTGCCGGCAGCACAGGCAGGGGCGCAGGCTCAGGGAGAGGCGCTCGTGGCGTGGCTCTGCACTGACACCTGCTGCCCCAGCGGCTGCGGACACACTCCAGCAGTCCCAGGCAGTTCAGGCTGGCACTGAATCCCCTCAGGTGTGACACGTCATTCCTGAAATTACTCTCTGGCTTGTACCCTATTTACTGCACATCGGTTCTCACTGAAAAATGATGTCAGAGCACACAAACAGGATTGGGTTTTGCTGAAACTAAAGGAAGAAGTTTGTTACAACATCACACGTACCCAGGCACCCACAGCTGCTCAGGGCTCAAGTCTAGTCCTGGGCAGATCTTCCTTGGACAAGGCTGTTGCACCTCTTGGGTTCTCAGCCTGGACTGTTTTACACAGATCCCCTCTTGTGGGAATCCAGGGCATCCCTCTGGCTGCCCTGGANATATCACAGATTCTGACACCCTCTGACTGTGCTTTTGTGACTTCAGTGTGTTCAGCTGCAGGCATCTCAAGGGATTCTGGCTGTGGAGAGTGGAGGTGGTCTGTGCTCAGACCTGCACGCTAAAATACCTTCCCTCAATGTCACAAAAACCTACAGGTGGCTGAACTCTAGAATAATGCTCTGATCCAAGTGTTTGTTTGTTTGTTTGTTTTTTGCAAAGCTGCTAGTGTGCATTTACCTCAGTAACAACAGGATTCACCTACTGATAACGGCTCTAAGTCAGTCCCTGCCCATGGTGGGGGCTGGAACCAGATGATTTTTAAGGCTGCTTCTGACCCAAGCCACTCTGTGATTCTGTGACTAGTTCTGGAACTGAAGCACATCTTGGTTTTAATACATCTTTGCTCTTTTGCAGTGCTTTCAGTTGCTAGGCAGTCTCAGAAAGTGTCTCACACTGTCCAAGGATGTGAGGTCAATACTGGCTGCCTTACCTTAAATTCCAGATGAAACATTGCTACCTCCCAAAGATGTGCAAGTTTTAAAAGTTCTGTCCATCTCCAGGGGCCCTTCAGAAAGTCATGAACTATGTCCTGTCTTTCAGAATAGACACATCTCTACTGCTTTGCAGATCACAAAAAGCTATGAAGGTCATCCTCTTGGCCCTCCCCCATGTGAGGAGCACTTGCCAGATTTAGGCACTTGCATCACTCCTGAGCCTGCAACTGCCTGTAAAAGCTTCCTGACAGTCACACCATGCACTGCTCATGGACTTGACTGCCTCAGCTATGGGACAAGAAGTCCTGTGCAGAAAGAAATACAAAACAAATTGGGACAGCAACACACTGCTTAGACTGCATGCTTAGAGATATGAGAGATTTTGGCCTCTTTAACTTGCTTTAGTTTTATATTTGGTGCATGTTTCCAAGAGAGCAAGGATCAGAGCTCATTGCTGTCTGTACCTCTTGCCTACAAAATCAGTGTCCTTTATACTTTCTTTCCTCCACTCCTATAAGAAACCTGTAAAAAAGGCTCCCACTTGGTTTAGAAGGTAGGGCAGTGTTTAGCTGATAGTTTAGAGGACAGAGTACTGTCCTAGAAGAAGGAAGGTAGACAACTTTCAAACTAATAAGATGCTCTTTCTTCCATTTCCTGAATGAGTACTTTAAGCTCTCAGGTAAGGAGGAAGGGCAAGTGGGGTGAATCGATGAACCACACTGTTGCACCATTCCCTTCTCTATCTCTGCCCCAGCATTAAGAGAAAAAGCACCTTGCTTGGTTCTTTCAAAGAACTGTACTTTCAAAGAATGTAGGGCATATTGTTGGCACTGGATAATTCCCTGCACAAAGGTACAAGAGGTGGTTGTGTGGGACCTTGCTTCAATTTGCCTTTGTCCTTCAAGTCCTCCCAAACTCGCTGGCTCAGCCTGCTCTGCCCCCTGCGTTAAGATACATCCTGTGCTTACTACTGTACTTTCAGGGCAGACTTCTCCCAGGACTCTACCTGACATTGCAGTGACTGCCTTTTGAACACTTGGATTCATCCACTTTCCTGATCCCTGCAAACATCACCTGCTGACGTCACTTCATGCCTCCAGGAGCATCAGAGTCCAGGACCATGTAAAAGAAAGAAGCGATTGAGAAGCACAGATTCAGAGGCTGAGTTTAGGTATGAAAGTACTCTTATTCACAGGCCATCGAACAAACATAGAGTTCGTGTAAGAGAGACTATACCTTGAAAGCTAAGTTCCTTTTCGTGCTGACTCTTGTACAAGGAGACACAAGTCCTGGCTAGGGATCTGTGGTTCACTCTTGGTAAGCGCTGCATGTCTGGTCTGCAGTGCTGTGCTGTCACAGGGAGAGCTGTGCAGGGAGGAGAGAAAGCAGCAAAGCAAGACATGGCTCCATGAAACATTTCATTACTTCTGGGAGCTGCTGGTTGTGCAGCTCGGTGCATGGAGTTCAAGGAAGAAAGGACTGGATGAATTTGGAATTTAAAAAAATTAAAATCACAGCATGTCTTAAAAAATATACATTACTCACATTTCCAGGAATAATTTATTCCTAAAAGAATGTTGTGTGTTATTTTGTTATGTATCACTTTTAATGTGGATGGATTCTTAAAACAGAAACTGTTAACATATTTTTGAAATAAACCTTATTCAGGAAGAAAACTGGATCATGTGGACTTCTCTGAAGCAGGTAAAGTAAAACACTTTTTATTTCAAGAAATATTGCTTCTAGACTTTCCCGAAGCCAGAATTGTACTATAAAAGTATCACAGAAATATTATACAAGATTTAAAAACACAGTTTGTATCCTAGTAACTTGAAACCTATGTACAAATAGCATCATTCATGACCATAAATATGTGTTTCTATCAATCAGCCCATGACACATACATCAGATAAAGAACTAGTAATTTTAACATATTTACAGAGTCCATCAAAAAGATTGCTTCTTAAAATTATTAAAATCCTACTAAAACAATCTCCTTTTTAAAAAGTTTCAACTTAAAATACAATGTAATGAATGTAAGTTTAACCTGCAGTGCTTGCAATAGCCAAAAAATATTCACTACACTAAATAACATGTAACAAGTAGGAAACACACCTGTGAGTTGGACACTGCGGAATTACATCTGCTTGAGGTAATTCTCTTTTGTTGCTGTTGTGATAATTATTTAAAAATTTATTAAAAAGCAAGGGAAAATATTAAGTTTTGACTAATACAGATTTTTGAAGTAATTTTTGTATTATACTTCATATGATTTAATGTTTGGTAAAGTTCAAGAAAAAATTTAGAATACAACAACAAAAATTATTACTAAACTACTATTATTTACTCTCATGTGCCTTTTGTGTCTAAAATAATGGAAACCTAACATGATTTTATCATTCCCTTTAATGCCTGTTCAAAACAGAAAAAGAATTTAAGACTCAAAATGATAATAATGCTTTCAAGATATTGCTCAGAATAATAAAAATCAGGTGGGGCAACAAAAACATTTATGTACTGATGTAAACCTTTCTACCAGTATCAGCAAAAAAAAAAAAAAAAGTCGGCAAAATTAATGGAATTTTAATACTGACAATATCAACATATAAGGAAACAATCCAATTTAAACAAATCCTTCTACAGTTAACAATCATTAGCCATACCTTTCTGAGAATAAATTTAATAAAGCAACAAAAACATGCAATATTTTTGCTAAGATAATATTTGAAGAGTCTGTTTCCACAATCCATGGTGTTTACCTCTTTCAGGTCAGTCTGTTTATTGGTTTCACAATTTCATAAGATAACTAGCAAACTAAGAACCTGTAAGGTATTAGATGCATAAATGGTATGGCATAAAGATTTTAAAAGTGCATTTTACTTGAAAGCATGGCATAAAGAATTGCCAGTGGTTAAAATAATTGATGAAAAAGACATTATGCAGGCATACTGGGTGAACTGAAACACTCAGTCGTGGTGGGATCATTTGGAAATAGAGAAAGTGACTTGGACATCCTTTTTGAAGAAATATTTTTTAGCTTTCAGACAATATGCTACTGCATTTGAAAGTTAACACTGTTTCTTTTAATGGAAAACTGGAAATCTTGCTTCCCAGTGTGGAGAATTACAGTGAAAGTATGTGCATGTGAATAAAAAAAAATGCACAGAGACAAATACTGAACTGGGCTCAATTTAGCTGCAAAACGTATCTACAATAAACATGGAATGTCAGTTGTCTTGATTACCTTTATTAGTTTGCTAATAAGAAAAAGGAGAACTTATTTAATGGTTTACAACTTGATCTAATCCAAGGAGAGTGGAGCTGAGGCACTGCCTTCTGCATTTAGGATTTGTGAACTTTCTCCTGCAAGACTCTGTTTGGCTTTTTTTAAGAAAGTTCCTTCTTCCTGGGTGCTGACAGGTGAATCCCTAATAGATATGTTTACAGTCTGACGAATGAAGGGTTCATCAGACCTCATGGGAAGATACATTTGGTCTTCAAATATATCTTCCACAGTGCCACTATCCTGATGAGTGTCTTTTTGAGGAATGCTGATGGGCTGTAGCATGAAGCTGTGCCGGGACTCCAACTCTATCAAACCGTTTCCACTGAAATCCATATCAAAACGGTCCGATTCTTTATCCTCCATCCATTTTTCAGCTGGATGACTATTTCTCCAGTGTGCGTCATTCAAACTACTTTTCTCAGGAATATCATTGTTTAATTCAAGTTTCCTCTCCTGACTTAAATTCACCGTGCTCAAAGCAAGGGCTGCAAAGTCTGTTGGCACAATAAGCTGCAACTCTTCTGCAGTCAGGCCGCTGGACTCCTCAGCAGAAGTCATTTCCACCAAGGTGAACGGCGTGGATGATTCATCCCTGTCCCCGTTGCTTTGACCAGTGTTATCCTTGTCTGGTTTGTTTTGCTGGTAGTAACTGTTCAGCAGTGCAAACATTCTATCTACATCCTTCAAGTAATTAGTCCAGTCAGCCAGACTAAGTCTAAAGTTGTGTCTGTATTCATATACACTTTCATTCACACTGTACAAGTCTTCCAGTCCTTGCCAGTCAATGTCGCCAGTGAAAATGGGCAGCTTAGCCTTCCCATCCATCCCATAATTGTCCTCTGTTGAGAGAAAGAATAAAGCCAACTGGTGAACACTATTAAAGGTGCAAGGAAAGCTTCCATGTGTGTTTCTGCTTAATTGGCTTGAAAGCACCGCTGCTCATAAAGTGGGTAGCTCAAAGTGTAAGACACTCCCCCTCTTCTGTCATCAGATGAATGGCTCTGGCCTTGGGTATGTTCACAGCCCCTGCTAAACACACAGCAAGAACTCCCTGTCTCCTGCTACATCCCTGGGCTGAGTAAAAAAGGAACAAAATCTGGTCTAATGGGGCCTTGTGAAGACATTCAGAGACAAGTCCTTCCTCTGATATTTCAAGGCAGGAAAAATGTTTCAATACACAAATAATCCATTTGCCTTCCTTGAGCACTCCAGCAAAACGTGCAATAACCAAACAATGGTTAAGTATAAAAGGGAGGACTAACTCTGAAAGCCATTGGTGACCTGAACTTCAATGCCCACATGAATTTTGTTTCTGGATAGCTTAAAAATATGGTCTACAAACTAACTAGACACATTTTATTTAGTAAATGATAGCCAGAGGGGGTTTTAATCTATTTTGTAAACATTCATTTTAGTTTACATGGAGCAATTAGGGGAAATGAAAGCTGTAAAAAATTGGTGTGAATTAATTTATAGGACTGCACCACTGTGTAAAATAGTGTAAAAATATACACAGAGAATCTTCCTATGGTTTTTTTTTTTTTAAAAAAGCTTTCAAAGAAAATATCTAGCAGCCATTTCAAATAATAAGTCTGAATAAAGGGTACAGAAATGGGTCTATAAGTAACAACAGAGCTGTATTTTTATTGATCACAGCCAGAAAATGCAAAGACACAAAAGAAACCCATTTCCAAAATATTTTAAAATTTTGCTACAGTAACTATAGTGACTCATCACCTGTGATGTGAAGCCCATTTTATACTGAAAAGTAACACTGAACAGCACCATTTTATTCAATTCACTGGGCAGACTGAATTCACTGGAAAGATTTTATCAACAAAGTGGTCTACAAGGAAAGACGAATCAAGCAATGCAAACGTTTGTCAGGGAAAGTGACAATTTTGCCCTTACAAATGATATTGCAGGCAATCTTTAGTAATTAACTTACTGATTTATTCTCTTCATGAAAATTGTACAGGCAGGTAGGCTAGTAGCAATTACTTTAGAAGTTCAAGTGGCTACATTCCAACCATGTGAACTTAGCTCAAATCCTCATCCGTATTGAGCCCTGCATCCCCACAGATGGTTCTTGGCATCTCCATTAATTTGTTTGTATTTTAAGTTGCCCATTCTCTTTATTCAAGTAGAACAGAAGATACAACTTTTGTGTATCATGGATTACATTCTTTGCTTCTTACTAGCTTGGGATTTCACAGTAAAATAATTTCTCCAATATTTAGTCCATCATATGGAAATTCAGAAAAATACCATTATGGTTAGAAAAAAACCTCGGCATTATCTTACAATGTAGGGCCTAACTGTGCTCACACCAAAAGGAGACCACTTTCCTTATTTGAAAACACCCAAGCCTTTGCTCTTAATTGAAAATATTTTGCAACATGAGATTTAAGTATTTTATTTTTTAAATATCAAATTCTAGATTTTTTTTTTTTTTGCAAACATTTGACAGTCTTCCTGATCCAGGAAGAAACAAAAGCTTTTTGGATTTGGTAGAACAGCTATGATAGAGCATCTCCTTTTTTTCCTGAAGCAGACAAAAGAAATGAAATGATGGCACGGCCATATGAGAGCCATCTTTGTAAGTCACATTATGGATAATTCGTTTCCTGAAACAAAAGATAATTAGATACCACAGAGATTTCAAGAAAGAAGATTTACTCTTCTGGTGCTTAGAGGCATAAAAGGCCCTAGAAAACATCATGGCAGGGGGCTGCTTTTGCAAGGAATTTAATCACTAAACCCTTGAAGATATTAGCCACACTGCAGATGCAACAATATTTTAATTTTTCTGTTATTATTTTCATTGGTAGGGTTTTGTTGGTTTTTTTTCCTTTGCCAAGTCAGAGCCTGTATAGGAAAACAAACTGTTGCAGGGACAGTCACGTGGGCTGTTACATTATGGGAGGAACTGGAACAGGAGTGATGCTGTTTGACTGGTAACAGGTTTGGGGACAGAGCAGGGGACTGGGGGGCAAAGCAGGAGCCATAAAGGTGCATTTGGGGCCAGGAGGGCCTCTGCTGCCCATCCCCAGCAGGGGAACAGACGCTCGAGCTGGGTGGCAGGTTGGGCAGTGGGGAAGTCTGGGGACCAGTGAAGAAGAACAGGGTTTCTGAGGAGGCTCAGCAGCAGGGCAATGGGGCTGTGCTGCACAGGAGTAAGATCAGCAAGGAGTTTGCAGTGTTCCTACAAAATAGCTGAAAGTCTGAGTCAGAGCTACATGGTCCTTCACTCTGGATCTATTTTTTGCTCTCTAAATGTGGCACTGTTCCTGCAGCCTCAGAGAAGTTTCACAGCTGGGAAGACACTGGGAATTGTTCCATGATCTTTGTATCCCACAGAGAAAAACAGCTTGTTTGAAGACAGAGATAACTTATATTCATATATGTTAAACAAACAGGGAAGCAAAGTCTTAAGGTCCTAGAGCTATTTTGGTTGACTGAGCAAATTACTTCACAGTTTAATTCCACAACTTGCAGTAAGCATGGAAAGTCTCCCACTGGAATTAAAGCAAACAGAGGGAAGAGGGGAGGAAAGAAGAGGTTTTTCCCCTGTAAGAAATTTTGTTACAAATAAGTATGAAATGGGAAAGTGCAGATGAGTTGCATTTGAGAAACAGCATGGCAGTAGTTCCCTTGATCAACATTTTAGAATTTCTCAGCTATGACATAGATCCAAAAGAGAAAAAAATTGTTGCTAGCAGTTCAAAGAAAAACTTGCTCTTTTTTTTGTTGTTTTGCTGTTTGTTTGTTTGTTCATTTGTAGATCAAGCCTTAGTTAAGCCTTACTCTCCATTTATCCTACCCTGACATCCTCTATAATGCCATCTATGCCTGTTTTATCTCAAAAGTAATAAGAGATTTGAATATATCTCCTTTGAGACTAAAGACAGGTGGGTAAAATCATATCCTTGGTGGCTTTGAAAAATTTCAGACAAGTAGGAGAGAAGAGAAGAATGTGCAGTTCACACATCCTGTTATCAGCCTTGTTTGCAGAGCTACACTCCGTGCGTCACAGGGCAGAGGTGGCACCAGTTCTTCCCTGCTGAAGCTCTCTGTCCCTTTGTGCAAAGCAAACAGCATTATTCTGGCTATTTCCACATGGGCCTGTTGGCCCAGTGCTTTACTGCAGCACAGGCAGTGCTTTACTAACTCAGGGCATTTTGAACTGGAAAGAGGTCTGAGTGAAGAATCTACATCATCTGAAGGAAGCCTAAGGAGCAGTTCAGATAACTTTCCATTATTATTCCATTTGTTCTCTCCAGGCAGCAACAAAAGGATCCTCTACTAGATCATTGTAATGACTCCTGATAAATGGGATTTGTTAATTTTTGTTTTGTTTGGTTGGTTTTGTTTTGTTTAAGAAAAGAAAAACATCCGACCAAGATGGGGCTTGAACCAAAATGCTGAATGTGTAAATTAAGAAACTAGGTGTCAGTGTCACAACACAACAATATCGCTTATGTTATATTATACTGCTATTTATCACAGTAGCAAAACGTTTATGGTATGTTCTTTGGTATCAGAAGTTAAAATGTTTTTGTTGCTAAACAGTGTAGGAAGATATAATTTAAAGATTAATCCTCTGTCCTCTACTATTTCATACAATCCTACAATTCAAAAATGCCATTTCTGTTAGATCTGGAGTTAAAATGAGGAATGCTTACTTACAAGGACTCCTTCTAATGAAAGACTTAAAAGCATAATTACAGGGATTGCTTTTTATCATTGTAGCAACTAGTTCCCACCAGGCTGTAATGAGCAATGCAAACAGTGGGATACAAACCAAATGAAAGTTTATCATTTTCCCAGATCCCAAAACTACTCAGTTGAGAAAATACAAAATTGGCTGCAAAAGAAAATTTAGCTGCTTAAATTGGAGATCTATACATTGAAATACATTAGCTTAATTGTTCTCTGACTGCTAGAAACTAATGAAAAGGTTCTTTTCAGAAGACTCTGTGAAAAAGGTTTTATGTAGACTTGTATAGCACTTGGACTCCCTTGTTCACTTTTCAAGTAAGCAATGCATATCAGCAGGTACTCCTCCAAAGTGTATAGAGGTGAAAATGTATAAAACTGATAAACTGTGAGAAGGAGTCCAGTCTAAATATGACACTCCACAGATGTTAATCTGTTTTTCACCCTGAGAACAAGTACTGCTCAATGAAGAGCAAGGGCAGTACTGTCAAGACCTGCAGTTTTTTCAGTCTCTTCAGATTTTGCTTTATGTTTGTCTGGTTTCTCCACCAGGAGACACAGAGCTCTGAATGATAAACTTGTAGATACAATAAGTATACTTTTAAACAGAAAAATATACTTTCAAAGAGATGTCTGTCATGTATTCCTCATGTTCAAGTGTTAGGTTTAAAAAATGTCACCTGGTGCCTTTCCTCAGTTCAAATAATACAACCTTTTTAGGAAATTTTATTTCATGCTTGTCTGATCTGGTCCCAGCCCAACAGAGCTTCATCTTTCTGCCACACTTAAACTGAACACTCTCCTGCTGGCTTCTGAGCACAGGCCACTCATATTGAGCACTGCTTTTGCTTAAATGGTATCTGCCAACATTTCTGAAAGCCAGTGAGAAGATTTTGCTTTGCTTCCATAGGTTTGACTAGGTTCTTTGTGCTTCAGAAAGCCTTCTAAGCATACTTAATTTACATTTAAAAAGCAGCTGTGAAGACCTACTAAATAAAACCAGAAAAACACCTCCAACCCATCCAAAATCAACATGATAACACAAGAGAACCCAAAAGAGGTGATTCTTCCTGTGTAATTTTCCTTGGGCAAACTTCTAAGGAGTACAGGCATGAAATATGAGCTGTATGAAGTCTTGCTATGACAATGAGCTACGTTAAATGCAGAATGGTAGATCTAAAAAACAATGGCCAAGTTCAGTGTAGGGTAGTTAGAAAATGCATGCATTAAAAGCTACGCTGTGTGCAACATGGCAGGATACAGACATTAGTTGAAATGGACTGCAGTCATGCAATTATTTGGAAAGAAGCTGCTGAGGAGAATAAAAAAGTGTGGATACCTGTGTGGATCATAGCTTCCTCCATCTTTATTTCCTGATATAGGAAAATACAAGAGTAACTTTTGTTAGTGTTTAGAACTTGTAAAACCATTCAAAATGTAGTTTTCCATGCACAGCACCTAACTCCTAAAAAGAAATGTACTGTGTTAAATAAAGACAGAGCTGCAGTCCAACAAAGGTTTCCTGGAAGTTTTACATAAAAGAACTGAAAACCCATAGGTTTTCAAAAAACAATAAAACCCCAAAACAATTAGATATTGTAAAAAAGGGAAACATTTGTAGATGTAGAAAGAGATACAAAGAGGCAACACCACAAATTATGTAGAATGGAGCATTCCTGTGAAAAAATAATAAATCACAATGTTCAACCAACCAAAGTTAAGTGCAATGAATTCCAGAGACTTGAAGTAAAAATACCAGCTTTGTTTTACTCAGAGACTCTTGTAAAGAAATGTTGCTTTCTTCAAAAGTGAAGGAGACTATTGGTGATTAGAAGTTTGCAACGTTAAGTCTTGGTTGTGGTGAGGAACCTGAAGTTGTTGACATAGGCGGACAGCATTGGAAATAAACGCAGGATTTAATACCTCACCTGATACTGGGAGGCAAAAACTAATGAAATAAACCCTGCAAGAGAGAAAAGAGTTATGGCTGTGACGATCTGCATGTGGCTGTTATTGATTAGCTCCAATAACGATATCCCTTCTGCAGCATTTCTGTCAAGGGATGGGTTTTGCCATCAATATCTGTCAAAAATAACCTGTGCAGACTTGCAAAGAAGCCTCCTGGTCATGCAGATGTGCACAATTGGTGTATATGGATAATTCCAAATTGTTCAGAGCAATACTTAGGAGATTGACACTTCATGAATACAATTAGAATTTAAGTAGGTGAAAACAGTGTTAATAAAATGGAAATAAACACTACTATTTATCTTGTACCTGCTTCAAGTCCCTTTGGCCTTGGATTGCACTGCTTGTAACCTTGACAACTTCTCAGTTCCATAAGCTGGATGTGTAATTGATTCAAAATGCCTCTTTCCACTGTGTGAACTGTATTGGTCAGCTGAGGAAGAGAGGAACCAAGGGAAATGATGCTTTTTAACAAAAATTAAGGAAACTCTGGAGGAGTCATGTGAATCACATTTTGTCAAAGGGGTTTACCTGATAGGGATCAGTGTTCATATCAAAATATTCCAAGAAGCCGGTTGCAAACTCACAAAACAGAAAATTGTGGGTGTCATTAACTGTTCGCAAACACCAGTAAGTGTTGTTGTTGGAGCTTGTGCAAGCACAGAAAGAGCCCACTGTAATTATAGAAACAAGTTATTAGTTTTCAGTCAAAAATAATATGCTTGTTTCTTCTACTAGTACCTTTAATCACAGTAATAAAATACCAGCATTGCCTTAGGTTTTTATTTAGATTTATTTAGATTATTTAGATTTGAGTACTGTGACTAGCTGTGAAGAGTGTTAATGTTTTGAACAGGCTTAATAAAAATAGTAATGGTACTACAATACATAAATACACGTTCTTTAAATTGTGAACTATGTCAAAAGGACATTTTTTTACCCCATGACTGTTGCTGGAGCATTGCCAGAATGCACAGCAATATGAGAACTCTTGTCATAACTTTTTGTTATTCCGCAGTTAAAAAGAAATTAACTAATGTTATTGTTGCCTTTAAAATAAATATCACGCATATGACTACTTTAGGAACATTTTAAAATGTAAAGTACATAGCAGAAGTCCTAGTACAATCAGAACAGATTATCACTACGAGACAATTTCTTTCTCCAAATGAAAAGTTGTTCTTAGCAAATTTTCAGCTTGAGGTCAAATATGTTGTAACTTAATCACCACCTGATCTTGAAATTTCTGCAAATAAAGGTTTCAGTCACTTTTCTTTCTCCATCATCACAAGTGAGAAAAATACTGGTTTTTAATGCTGAATCCTGAGAAAGGTTTGTCTCAATGGAATAGTAATCTATATACCCTGAAGGTTAAAGAGACTTAAAATATCCTTTACCTCTAATATTTTGTTCATATACACAAGTGCTATGCAATTGTGATTTTGAAAATATTTTAGCATATAAAAAGTGGAATAATGGGAAGAATTAATAAGGAATAGTATCTGCATTTTGTTCACGATATGTTGTTTATTATATACTTTGAAATAATAATATTAAAATGAAAGTAGACCTTTTATGTGCTGAAGTTTTTGACAGCATTAAAGGTCAGAATAATGCCCTGATTGCATGAAGTGGAAAACCAGTGATACAGCAGAGGATAACCTAGATCACATCTACATTTTGACACAAGACTCACAGTTCCAGAAGGGCGCTGTTTGCCAGTGGTTGTTGTCATGGGTGAAACATGTCAGCCCGGGAAGGCTACACTCATCTCCCTTCTTCTGGCGCCTTTTTCCCTTCCGCTCCTTCTTCCTTCTCCGGTTCTCTTTGAACAGCTGCAGTTTGCCATCCACCTCCTGTGCTGCTTCTCTGTTCAGAGAGGAAGATGGGCACAGATGACTAAGAACAGTCTCTGTTTGGTTAACAACAGCACTAGCAGTTTTTACATCTTTCTGGATTTTATAAAGGTGAAAGGATGAGAACAGGACCTTCTAGCTCAGCTTCCCCAGCTATTGAGATAAGGTGTTCCCTTCAGCAAGCATGAGAAAGGATGTACTGCTGCATTTAGGTTTTACTAGGTCTTCTTAAAAAAATATTGATCAGTTTCTGACAATACTGTTTTCATGCTTTTTCTATCAATAGGTTGAAGAAATATTATCCATAAACTTTCCCAAGTTGGTCCAAAACTACTGAACGTTTCCTGTGATAGCTTACTACGTGACCTTTTCTTCCCCTCACCTCTCTCCAAAAAAATGCAACAAAACCCAAACCAAAAAAATTCCCCAAATGCCCAAAACTACATTTATCCAGTCACCAAAAAGTCAACTGTGAAAGTGAGAGGTTAATAACAGCCTTACTTGAAGGGATGAAGATGGCTCTTGAGTTTGTCTTGGGCCTTTACCCCCTTCTCTTTGTTGTAATAGCTACAGGGAATAATTTTAGAAATTATTAAGTCATGAAACTGTTTTCAACACAAAACCAAAACAGAAATATACTATCATTGGCATTTTCTTAAGGAACTATACAGACCTAAAATTTTCACTGAATTTAAGAAAGTTATATCTGTGTGATCCTATGCTAGGTTATAGCAGAACTGCAGCTGGATTCAAACATGTTAGTAGAATACAAATCTATGTAATCTTAAAATGTTAAAATTTATCTTCTTGCAGTTCACAGTAGCTTCTACTCATATCTAACTAAAATAGAGGCCTACTATGGTTATAAATATCAGTAAAGCTTTGGTTTTTTATTTTCAGTCTCAAAATCCCTGGAAAATGCATAAGCCTTAGAAATCAGAGTAGCATTCAGTATTTAGTACCACCTCTCTTACCTCTGTTTACTACAATCACATTCATCTGGTTTTCTTCTTTTTAGGTGTCCTCTGACTTCCCTCAAATTCTTAATTTTGTCTTGGAGAGCTTCGATCTACGAAGAGAATATTTCTGAGTCAGAATTATTCTTTGAAAAGCTATCAGTGTAAAGACTCACTGAGATTTTAAAATACCTCTTACCTCCTTATCAATGTAAGCCTTGTGATCCTTCCAGGCTCTGGCAGACTGGTACAGCTCCCTCTCACAGTGAATAGTGTCATTTGGAAGAATGAAACATCTGTAGATGTGAGTTTAAGAAATAGGAAAATGAAGGTTGCTCGTTTCCCAGTTACCCACCCATTTTTTCTCTTTCTTCCAACATTCCTAATAAATTTTTTTTATTCTGTTAATAAATAAATAAAACCTCTACAAGGTCTTCCTCTGTTTACTTAAAAGTAACAATTGCTTTTATCTGTTTTCTCTGGAAAACTTGTCATCCATAACAGATGGTCTGTGCCTGCTAAGCAAAAAATGCAATACATTCTTATTCAATCAGAAATGAAATTGAAACTGAAGTAAAAATCTGCTCAGAATCTAAAGCCCCTTGTTAATCAAATGTGCCATTGTTTACTTAACCACCAGCTGCTGAGAAATACATTCTTGCCACATTCATGTGGCTCATCTTCCCAGCATGCAAAACACTCAAGAAGAGAACATACAGTCAGAGGGCTGAAGATCAATATAATCAATAAAGACCAAGAAGAACCAGAGTTAGAGGAAAGAGTTCAAACACATGGTTAAATAAAAAGTCTACAGAGCACTTAAGTTAAAAAACAGTGCAATGACAAAAATATTCACAACTGTGTTTGAAAAAACAGCTCTACCAAGAGGAAAAAAAAAAAGCACAACAACGACCAAGGCAGTGGACTGAGACAGAAAATCCAGCAGAGTGCAGGCTGGGGTTTCAAAGTTGCCATGCTGACAAACAGAAATTCCTTAATTAGAGAAATAGAATTTTATAGAGAGAACTTTTCTTGGGTCCTCCTTCATCAGAGCCCTTCCTTTAGTTTTTGAGAAGAATAAAAGAAAAAAAGATGTAGATGCTTATCTCTTCCAACGTTATCCTATTGTTTTTTTTCTTCACTCAAAGAATTCTGAAAGCAATGTTGTTCTGTAAAGGTCAAAACACTTTATGGAGAAATCATATTTTTTCTGGAAAACTATTTAAAGCTTTAATAATTCCATGGCTGGAAATTATCAGGGTAAGAAAGCATAATTTCTACTATTCAAAACTAACCTTTATGTTCTCCTAAAAAGAAAAAAAAAATAAGAAAAGAGATAAACTCTATTTACATTTTAGATATAATAAGAGATTAAACAAAGATTTTATTTTGCCTACATATTCCTGGATTTTGAAATAAATCATATTAACTGGTAAAAATTAAAAATTATTTTGAGATGTTTGCCTTTTCATTCAGATTTAGTGTATCTTGAATAAACAGGTCTAATGTATCTTAGTGCTAATGGCTACAAACAACTAAGCATTCAGAAACATGATGTAGCTGATCTAATCTGTCCTCATGTAGAGTGGGACTTCAGTCATCTCAAATTTAGGTCTCTATGCTAAACTGGTAGTCTAGACTTTATAATAAACAGCAGAAGCATTAGCTTAACAGGGTAATTAATCCATCAAAAGATGCATATTTTGATACAAGGGGCAAATTTCCCTCTGGAGATGCCTACTCCCCCCTAGAAATAAAACCTAAACCAGAGGCCTCCATTTAAAATACACATACTAAATATAAATTATTCCACTTCCTAAAAAATACAACTCAGGTGTATCTAAAATCTATGATGTCAGTTTCAAGTTCCTAAATATTGTATAGAGGGAGAAAGAGTACAGTTAGAAAATGAAGATTGTATTTTAAGAAACAAAAATACCATATAGAGAAAGCAATCATACTTGTGTGTCACTCTGACAGAGCTGGGTTGACCGAGAGCATCAGTGCCATCAGCGACCATTGTGTCACGAGCAGCACGAGCAGTTTCCTCTCCTTCCCCCTCATTTCCAACATTGTGACGCTTGGTGATGCTTCTGGTCCTCAACACCTGCAGTTCTTCTTCTTCCAGGTTTATATCATATATCTCACCTTCAAATTCCACAGACAAGGACCGGGTTTGGCGAGTGTGAACAAATCGAGGTTTGTATTCTGAACCAGAAGAAACATTCACAGTCAAATACATATGCATACATACATACATACATATATATATGTAAATATATGTGTATACATGATCTGTACCATGAACACAAAACATATTCCAAAGAGAACAATGCGGTTCAATAAAACCAGTTGATTTTTTTTCTGTGACTTTGCAGAAAATTATTTAATGTTTTTTTAATACATTGTGGCTCACACTTCCATGAGTAGCATGAAATTTTGGTTGCTTCGAGGTTTGCATTTCATGTTAGTCTGACCTTATGCCACGATTAGCATCTACTTCTTCAAATAAAAAACATTATCTCAGAAATCAGATATCTAGAAAGAGACACTAAAAAAAATCTGAGAATACAGGATTAGAAACCACTTTAGAAAACTAAATCATTCAGTACTGTGAAACAAGGTCACCACCTGTAAATTGGCATGTGACATATTAATATATATTTTAGAGTAAAAAAGTAATTTTTAAAAGGTTAACAGCATTTCCTTTTTAAAGGTAAGAATTTAGAGGGTAAGAATCCATCAGATATCAGTATCTGTATGTATCTACATGTATATATGTACATATACTTCGACATATATGTCATCTGCATTTACATGTGCTAGTCATAGACCACCAAAGAGCTGCTGCATTGCAGAGCTACAGTGAGATTAATTATGCCACTTTTACCCCTTGAAAGCTCTGAGCTTAGTAGGTTTACAGCTCTTTTAGTTACTGTGTATGTGAGTAAGACGAACTAAGACAATTAACTCTTTGAGGGGTCTTTAATTTCATGTACAAGGAAACCTCTGTTTGGTCTCAGTCTGAAAGACCTTACTTACACTTTTTACTTTTGCTAAATGCACTTGACCCAGACCAAGATGATAAACCTGACAGTCAATACCACACCAAAGCATGTTCTGTCTAGCAATGATGCCTTGCAAAGCCACACACAGAGAGCTCTAGACATACAAAATGAAGCTTGTAAAAAGTCTGTTGTAGGGCATTTCCATTTGTTGCATCTATGCTGAGCACACCCATGTCACCTAACAATAATTTATCCAGCAGAAAACAGCAGCTGTAAGAAGTACTGCCTTTGGCAGGCAGCATCAGTTCTAGCAAAGTTTTTATGTTAGTGTCCTTGAGAGACTCAGGCTGCATTTTTCCTGCAAGAATCTTTTAAAGGAGAAGATAGTGAGCCTCATTGAACTTTTCATTCAACCCACTCTGTCCTAAAGGTTTTCAGCAATCACCTGCTGTCAGGTGAAAAAAGTCTCAGTCAAGGCAATGAGGACATTCATCTTCATCAACAGAAAAACTAGTTTCAAAGGATCTTTCTGGTCTGTAACCATATTACTTTTTAATAAAATTATGTAGAAAGATTCACAGGGTCAGATGGGACAATTTCTTGCATTTGACAGCCTCTGATGATAGTGCTTAGTAAACAAGTGGCTAAAAGGGTGGAATATACAGGCATCTCATGCACGTGTCATCTGAAGACAAGCCTGAATTAGTAATTCCCTTTAAAATATTTCATCATTATGAGTCTTTCCCTGCTCTCCTCAGAGGAGTATTAAGGCTGATTTGGAGGAGTCAGAGAAGGGAAGAGATGTAAGAACGTTGTAAAGTTAAAGCATAACAAAGCAACATTTTCCAATGCCTCCTTCAGACATTTTCCATCCTTCCCCTACTCTCTCTCCCCAAGTAACTTGCTCCAGTCAAGCAATCCCCTCTCAGCCCTTGCTGGTGACTTGGCAGCACCTCTTTCCAAGGTACACAGAAGGTATCTCCCCACAAAAACATCACCTGAGGGAACATTCCCCAGTTTGAGAATCACCCTGGCAGTTTGTGGCATGTAGACTTTTCAGCAGAGCTCTGCCTGTACACACTGTGAGGTTCCTTAGGTCATGCTAAACAACTGGAAGAAATTAGATCAAGACAGTATTTAGGCCAAACAATGAGACAGCTTAAGACAGAGAATATTGTGGTTGAATGTATAAAGAATACCAGGGATTCTTGTTCACATCCACAGCGTGGGGAGCTTTAAATCAGGAAATATTTTGAATGATACTGACATTAATTTCTTAGTTCATAGACATCTGTGCAGCACCTTCTAACTTTTGTGTTTCTCATACAGCTTCACTAACATCTTGCTCTGAAGACCCAACTTTACTTCATTCCCCAGTTTTGTACTCTAGTTATAGAGCAGGAGAACACAGCCTGGTCTTCAACAAATTCTAAAATCTGCTTCTATTGCCACAGCTACAGAAATTCACTCGCATTGCTGGGCAGAGAGAAGAAAAATCGTGCTCCATTTTAAATAATAACCTCTTCAAATAGGCTTCTTTTGAAGAAATCATTAGCAGAAAGAAACCCAAGTGCTACAATCCTAAAACGCTCTTGTACAATCCCTTCAGCCCATGCTCCACTAGAGGACACTGTGATCTCACTCGTGTCCCTGCGAGGATCCCGCTACGGACGCGCAGAGCAGGGAGAAGGGAAGCGACAGCTGAGCAGAGTTTCAGTCCGAGAGCAGCCCCGCAGCGCCCCGGGGAGCAGATGTGTGCGGGGCATCACCAAACAGCGACTGAATTCAGCCTTAACCATGCAACAAAACGCTTGCCCCGGCCACCTTGGCAAGCAGCGGCGCCGCATCACCGCGGAGGCCACCGGGCTGCCATGTGTGAGCTGCGCGAGAGGTGGCACCAGAGCATCACCGCCACCACCGCCGCACCGCAGCCTAAAGGCTGCTCCTCACCCTGGTCCGAAGGATAAATATCGTTGTTGTTGTTGCTGTTAGAATCACAGACCGGTTTGCGTTGGAAAGGACCTAAAAGAATACCCAGTTCCAGCACCCCTGCCGTGGGAAGGAACACTTGCCGCTAGAACAGGTTGCTCAAAGCTCTGCCTAACCTGGCCTTGAACACATCCAGGGATGGGGCATCCACAGCTTCTCTGGACAACCCCCACAATACTGAATTTCTTCCTAATATTTAACCCAAACCTACTCTGCCCAAGTTTAAAGTAATTTCTCCTTGTCCTGTCACTGAATGCCCTTGCAAAAAGTCCCTCTCCAGCTTTAGGCCCACTGTAGGTGGTTATTACAGAGGCAATTATGCAGAACCTGACTGCCAATTCTGGACATCTTCATTAGACACGAAGGTGAAAGCAAGAGCATACTGGTAGGAAAATGCTCTGCTAGCCATTTCCCCCTGCTCTCTGCCTCAGAGTCCAAGAGATCAAGTAACACTTACTTTGCACATGAGGGTTTCTCAGGAACTGTCTTTGATTTTTCCTTTGGGTCCTGCTGTTCCGGTAATCAGTGTCTCCACAGTTGCAGTCTTTGTCTTTGCCGCTGTAGCCCCGGGAGTGGAGGCTGCGTGTTCTCTTTCTGATGGCGAGGATGTCGCTCGACACCTTGCACTTGTGAATTCGAAGTTTGCCAGAGGCATCCTCTGTGCACTGCCACTTCTGCGAGAGAGAGACATGAAGATGATTTCCCAGCAGCCTTCCAAACCCCTGTTGCTTTCAGGTAGTCAGTAAAAGGAGACAGGTAAATTTATTTTTAAATTTAAGCAGTCCCTTAAATAACAAACTGAGAAGGGAAATACTTTAGGGCAAAAATTCAGTCACATTCTCCACAACGTCTTTCTTATGGTAGGAAAACACAAGCTTGAATGAAATCACCTCAAATCTGCATAAAATATACAACTCAGACCAAAAAAAAACCCAACAAAAACGAAACACATATACATAAAAATCAAGAGTATCTAGACTACACACATCCCTGAAAAGAGCAAGTAAAAAGTCTTAATTTACTGAGTCAAGGAGTAGTGGCAAGGCAGTTTTCATGCACCCTTTGTCTTCTCTGAAAAAAAAAATGTACTTTGTTCTGTGACTTGGATTTTCTAGCATGATTCGGGGGAAAATAAAAAAAAATCCCCAATCCATGGATGAGGTAGAACTGGTTCCGTGGTAGAGTGTTTTGGAAAGAAAAGAACAAATTCTGGATGTAATCTATAGAAAAATACATAAACCATTCCCTACAGCCAGCAGGTGCAAGCAAGAGGAAGAACCTTAGGAACAGTAAACAAGAAATTATCTTGGATAAACTCCTTTGGATTTATAAGTCATGAGATTTGTATGAGACTTGGGAGGAAAAGCTCTGGAAGGAGTACCTGTAAAAAGCATTGTATATGTGCTGAATATCAGAGCAAGTGTGGGAGAATGAAAGGAAACAGATTTTTTTCCAGTTTGTCTGCACAATATCTGTCTGACTTAATTATCAACATCACTGAACCAGATGGAAGATTCCAGGTGGATTTTTCCAGTGGATCCCATCACCTTCACATTTCAAATTAAAAAGCAACTGGGACTTTAATTTCCTTCCCACATCATATTGTTTTAAAAAACCTAAATGTTATTTAAAAACAAAAAATGGATAGATGCTGAGAGATCAGAGCTCCTTTGCCCACACCCAAAGCTTGCCATACATGGCACTCACAACACACTACACAAAATAAGAAGTCTGTGAAGATTTTAAGTCAGTGGTAGTCTGAATAACAATAGGCAGAACTAGAAATAGCTATGTTTATTTATAATTTTAATGCAACCATAAATGACTGTTACTCAGTGTGTTTTGTTCACTTTTGCATCTTAAGCCACAATGAGTTTGTGTACACAGCACTAAGCTTGGCTGGGTATTGCAAAGAACAAAACTCAGTAATGTTCCTGGTAACTGGAACCTTTTAGCTGCAGTTTCAGTAAAGTTTCTCTGTACTGTGTCCTTTTTTTGGTTCCCATGACCAAATAACATAAGTAGCTTTCTCTTTCCTCATTAATAATAACAAGACAGATGGATGCTGGTCCTAATGGAGTTGCCAACTTAATTTTTGAAATGGACACTAATATCAGAGCATGCACATTTCAGTAAGCTCCATTAACTAATGGCTGCTCTGGACTGTTTTGGGGATGCTGTCATGCTGACTGAAGAATGGAGAAAGAAAACTGAGCCTCAGGTAGATTTTCTGGCCTGATAACCTGAGGAATGGGCTGATGTGAGTCTGAACCACAGCACCATGAGTGCACTCTCTGGCCTAACATGTGGGCTGAATTAAAGATGGATTCCATGCTGAGATCCTCCTGTGGATTGGCATGACTCTGATCTCAGAACAGTAAGCCATGTGCAAAAGGATATTAATTTGAACAAGTCTAATAACTGGCAGAGAAATTACACTTGTGCCCAGACTTTCAGTGTAAAGGTACATCTATAAGTGACAACGTAACTTTCTACAAGAAAAGGTGTCCAAGAGCTGTAAAGCTTTGCAGACTTTATTCTGCCATAGCACATGCTCTCTTCCTTCTGCAGCAAGAGATGGTTCTTACAGGATAAGAGCTGACTGCACCACTATATTTCCTGTCTTTATTGGGTACGTGTTACAGTTATAAACATATGGCACTAGCTTTTAAGGAGTCTCAAAAGCAGCATTTTAAAGTAGAATTAGTATTCTCTTTGTCTCATTGCGTTAATCATAGCAAGAGGTTGTAGGAGTGGCTTCAATAGCCTTTTAGATCATTTTTAACAGTATTATGACTAAGACTGAAACAAGATGCTCTGTGTCTAGTACAAGCCAATAATAGTTCCCTATTTAAAACAGGGATTAAATGTGATTCATTTCCTCTTTTATTTTCCTTTTTTAAATTTTACTTCTAAAAGTGTCATTATAAAGATGCTTTAGAGTTCTAAGACGGAATTTTTAGTCTAACTTTCCTGAAACCCTGCCCATGCCAGCATAATCAGACACTGAGCATGCCTTATGCAGTTAAGTCGTAACAGTCCTTCTGCTCATCTTTAGATCTATAAAATGCATTAATAAAAGAAGATTCTGACTGAATGCCCTGCCTCTTTCCCTGTTTTCTACCTTCTTTCCCACTTTGAATACCAAACTATTCTTTGAAGTTCAGGACTATAAGTTTTGGTTTTTGGATCACCATTTCTCCATCAATTAAATAACTCCATTAGCATATACACAAGCTAAATATGTCTTCATTAAATTTTAATTTGTATATGTTTTCTTATTTCCCCCTTGTTTATCTTCTTTCTTACAGTGATATTTCACAAGACACCTAAGACAATCTAACAATTCCCTGTTGCCATAGGAATATAGGATAGTCCTTGCTTCTGGCTGCCTGCTGATTTAGGGACCCTGCACTGATTTATTCTTACCTCGGTAGGAGAAAAGACAACTAATTCAGAATTAAAATCTCAAAACTAATAGTAGAGAAAAAACCAAGCCCCTGATATTTGCCTGTAACAAGCTGTTATATTGTTTCAGTCATGTTCTGAAACTTCATCTGTGTCAGCCTTTTTCCTTGTCATTGACTCATCTTTTCCTTCTTTCATCTCATTTCATCACCTACCCTCCAGCCACTATTTCCCTCTCACCTCAGCTCCCTGCCTTCAGTTCACATTCCTCCTCAATTTAGGTTCAGAGGGAAAACAAAGGTGAAAAAGGATCTTTAATGCTTCCACACCAGTGGAGCCCTGACACCCCACACCTGAAAGCTGATGGAACTTAGCCCACTGGGAGGAGCTTTGCTAGTTTATAGCCACCCTGAACCAAGCAGGGCTTGTTCTGCATATGCACTTGGAGCCTTGGCTGGGTTTGTGTGTGCTGGCTGCCAGCTCTTCCCAGTGCCTTCCCTGCTGCCGTCAGCAAATTGCAAAGGAGCATAGGAGAGATAAAAGTGTAAAAGGACTGAGCAGCTAAAGACTTTGGGTTTGTCTTGTTTGAAAGAAACAGGCTGAGGGGCAATGTCATTGCTTTTTACAGCTCTCTGAGGAGGGAAAGCAGAGAGGGTGATGTGGATCCAGTGACAGGACATGTGGGAATGGTTCAAAGTTGTGCCAGGGGATGTTCAGATTGGACATTAGGATGCCTTTCTTTACCAAGAGAGTGGTCAAACACTGTACAGGCTTCCTGGAGATGGGGTTACTGCCCTAAGCCTGTTAGTGTTCAAAAGGCATTTGGACATGCCATGGAAGTGGCCAGGCAGTTGGACTCAATGATCATTGTAGATTCCTTCCAACAGAAATAGTTCTATCCCATCCTATTGTGTTGATTTAGGCTGAGGTAGAGCTAATTTTCTTCACAGTGGCTGGTATGGGGCTGTTTTGGATTTGTGCTGAACACAGGGCTGATAATATAGAGGGATTTTTGTTATTGCTGAGCAGGGCTCACACAGAGCCCGGGCCTTTCTGCTTTTTCTGCTGCCATGCTGGTGAAGGAACTGAATGTGGCTGGGGGGCTGGGAGGAGACATAGCTGGAAAAGGCAACCCCACCTGACCAAAGGGATATTCCAGACCATATGACATCATACTCAGTATATGAACCTAGGGAAGAAGGAGGAAGAAGGGAACATTGTCTTCCCAGGTCATTGTTACATGTGATGGAGTCCTGCTCTCCCAGAGATGACTGAAAAACTGCCTGTCTGTGGGAAGGGCTGAATGAATTCCCTCTTGCTTTGCTTGTGTGCACTGCTTTTCCTTTCCCTATCAAACTTTATCTCAATCCATGAGTTTTCCAGCTTTTACTCTTCCAATTCTTTCTTTGATCCCACTGGTGGGGGAGAGAGTGAGTGGCTGTGTGGGCTTAGTTGCTGGCTGGGGGTAAACCACTATTCCATTCCATTCCAATCCAATCCTATCCTTCAGAAGTCGAGCTGCTTTAATCTCTGCCAAACCTGAAGTTTAAACATGTAAGTACCTGTGCCTGTTCCTCAGTGTTGAGGCAAGCAAGGCAACAGTGCTGCAGCAGGAGCTTTTCCTTGGATAATGGCATTAGCATGATGCACTTTCTTCCGGGGATAGAGGTTTGTCCTCATAAAGACATTTCAAAGACAAAGGGTAGAATGTGGGCTGGTTAAAAGGTTTGTCCTTGGTGGCTTTGCTTTGCCTTGCTACCTGCCATGGCTCCAGTTGTGACTTGCAGCTACATAAGGAAGACAACACCAATTGACTTCATAACTACCTGGGGTCTCAATTTCCTGGTATTTTCCAGTTGTGCCACAGCCTTAAAATTAAGTCTATTTCATTACTGATTATAATTAAGGCATAAAACTATACATTCAGAATGAATCATTGTGATGTGCTCCACTGTAAATAGCTACTTAGGCAGGACTTCCAATCAGCTTTGTGCAGTTAACAGACTGTGACGGATTTGAGACAGTTGCTGCTTCCTTATACAGAGGGGAAGTGAATTAGACAAGTCATGAAAAGTGTCCCAACAGTAGGCAAGCTAAAGGTTTCTATGAAATGTAAACACCTAGTATTTGCAGTAGACATGTCAGTGTTAAATACCTTGTCAGATTTTATCACAAAGTTACGAAACCCCGAAAAACATGCAACCGGAAATATAACATAGCAGCAATATTTTTACAGGTGCTTTTTCATTTTTGTAATGTATGACTGACTCTGAGTAGTATTGCTCAGCCTAGGGAATGTTAAGATAAGGCCTGAAAAATGAAGACTTCATGAATTTAAACATGTCCTCAAGATCTCATTTCCCATTTTTCCTGTTTCGAAAGGTATGGTCTAAATTTGAAAACAGTAGAGATGGAAATACCATCACAGGCTGAATATGTCTGCACCATTTTCCTTCATTAGCAGTAACTAGATATGGGGGAGTGCCAGGGGACTTGAAGTGATAATGCTGGAAAAGGAGTCTGGTTCAGGGCTGTGCTACTGCAATCAGAGCTGTCTTGCTTTTGCTTTCTCTGGGCCATTAGAAGAGGCCGTGTCACACAACATATTGAAAAGTGCCCTGTAATTAGTTGTCTACGGTAAACAGTACAGAGCAGCAGCAGTTCATTTCTGCTGAACTGGACCTGTATGCTGAGAAATGTTTGCTGGTTAAGGTCATGTCCTCTGCACATTCCCATAGAGCAGAACTGAACCCTAGTCCTGAGCAAGGCTCCTAAATGCCCCTGGAAATACTAATCTGTGTTACTTCATCTCAGCAGTACTTCAACATTGGACATGAGTACAGCTGTTTAATAGGGATGGTTTGCCAGGTTCACTCAGGGAATTTGGAATTCCTGTATTTTTGTGGGAAAAAAATCTCCTCCTCCATTTTAGAGCTGAGTAGATACCCAAGTTTTGCACCACTCTCTCATAACTGAACCACTTTCTGTTGGATCATGCTCCAGAGTCTGACAACATGAATATATTCAAAGGCAGTTATTCATACAGCCTTAGCCCCTGAGAAGTGTTCCAAAAAAATGCAATGGTCAGTGGTTCAACAGATAGGGAAGAAGTTTGTCCTACAAGAACTGATGGGCAGAAATGTATGACAGGGTTTAGAAATAATTTCAGATAAATGCACAGGGACAGAACTGGAGGAAAAAAGAAATGAAGGAATTAATCACTAGATAACAGAAATAGCTATATAAAAATTAGCAATTTTGAGCTACATCACAAGCTTATGAAAAGAAAGAAAGAGAAAATTGCCCAGGAATTTTACAGACTACAAAATTTTGCATTCTTGCTGTATAGACAAGATTGATTTTAAATGTCACAATTATAGCAGTTCTCTAGTTATAAAATATGCACGAACTGCATTGTCGGCTCTAGAAATTTAGGCACCTAGGTCAAGACAGCAAATATTTCTCCTGCATAGCATTCTCTACCAAATCTATTAACTTGCCTGTAGTTACAGCTCAACATCGAGAGACTTCTGTTGTTATCCAATAAACATCCACTATCAGGTGCAAACAAATAGGAGATAATGAAAAGGATAAATTTAATCCTTTAGCTATAAATAGTAATACCAATAATAATCTGTTACTATTGTGTCATATACATTTAACTTGCAGAGGACTTAGCTTGTATTCTATTTCACTGGATACTTTAAAAAGGAAACTCTGCAAAAAGAGAACCTCAAAGGAGTACTACAGAAAGTGTTAAAAATAATTCTTGCATAAGCTCTGTTTTCTGTCTAGACATTTTTGGTACATAGAGTTACTTTAATAAAGGTTTAAAGAATTTGCTTTGTTAAAAACTGTGCCACTCTACCAAAAAGGCCTTTCTGTGAAAGAACACCAGTAAGATGATAGTGAAAATGTTGAATACAGTCGTGCATTGAAAGAGATGAAACCAGTGAATCCAGTAATCTTCCTGGAATATCTCTGGATTTTATCCAGAATAGACTTCATATGTCCAATTAAGAATTGCTTGAATTTAAAGAATTGTCAAATCTGGGAAGAGCTGCTCTCTGTTTGATAAAAACTTAAATATTTAGGCTGAAATGTGAACTATTTAGGCTGAAATATGAAATACCATGCCTTGAAAGATTATTTTTACAGATAAAGGAACTTATCTTCATATTTGGTTTCAACTCATAAACAGAGTGGTATTTTAACTAGAGGTATCATAATTTCTGGCAATTCCTACAAATTCTTGAGCAACTAAATTGCAGGCATGTTTCTGTCAGCTGTGCGGGATGACTCTGCAGGGTCTAAAGTGAGGAATAGCTACAAGGGCTGTTCACAAAAGCACTGAAGTATGCACTTAGTTTTAGGCACACAATGGTCCCAAACACATGTGCTTCCAGTTAAGCCAGTGCATAGATGCCTCCACTGAATTATTACTAAGAAAAGATGGTATCAATGGGGAGATGGAAAAGAAGAGACAGCTTTGAATCAGTGCTCTGGTAACACAGGTTGATCACCAAGTGCTGTTTTGACTCCTGCAAGTATCAGGACGTTGTTCTGGAATCTGGAGAATCCAGGACTGATGTTAATATGCCATAGCATAATTTTAGTTGGGTTTTAGTGGGTGCTTGGGCTCTGGCTGTCAGTGGCTGGCCAGCCATCTGACACTTCTGGCCAGTTCTTACCGGTGTATGTCTTTTTATTCATACTCTGCAGCTGGTCATAAAGCTGACCTATACAAATGTATGGTCTGTGATATTTATTTTATGAGAACATAGATACTCGAGCCAAACCAGACTACACCTAATAAGCCCCATTCTAATTTCCTTTACAATATTATCTGTGAGCTGACTGATGGCAAGTGTTCTTTCAGTATGGCAAATAGAAGTTCTTTCAACTGAATGCTGATATGATAATTTGATAAATGTGAATATCAATAATAAAATTAAATTCTTATGCTAGGTTTTTAGAGGGTGAAAAATATGTGAGGAATAGGAGTACAGGCTACAAAACATGCTTTTTGGATCAGAGCCAGAAGAATCTTGCACATTTACCACAAAGCTGATGTTTGGATTCAGCAACCTGTCTCCAGTGACTACCCGTAAAGCCTCAGATCACTGTAAAATACACTGAGACCTAATCTAACTAAAATCTCACTGCACAGTCTTCAGGCATTTTCTCCAAATGAAACATTATTTCCTCAGGGTAGTTTTGGGATACAGTTCCTCAGCAGGAAACTCAATATTATGCATCCCTAAAGCTGAGACGCATGAAAAGAGAGCACGGGGAAGGTGCAGCTACAACGTTATATCTGTCTAGCACAGTGTGAGTTCATGTGCGTGTGTGTCATACCAACATGGGCAGCACGATGCATTTTTCTGCTCTGCCCACTGTCAGTGCTCATTGGAGCTGGCAGAAGGCCATGGATCTTTACCAGTTTCAGACCTTTGCTGTTCACAAACTGGCAGGTAGTGTCAAGCAGAAGGTAGGAGATGTATGCCCATAAAATAAACAGACCCATGTCTGGGTTTCACTGCTGAGTCATCCAATCTAAGAGCTGAAATTTTAAACACAGTGCTTCACAGTCCTCATTTTTGGAGGGTGGTTCTTTTTTTTTATCCTATTGGGAAAATTTAAAAAAAAGATTGTGGTTTGTGTAATTTTTCTAAGAGGATGAAAATGCATATATGGCTATGGATTTAATACTGATTATAAATAATGGATTGAGCAGTACACTGGAGACATCCAGCCTATCAGTCACCAGACCTCATAAGGTAACTGTGATCTGGGAAAGAGTGTTAGGTCCCAGAAGTCAAAATTATGCCTTAGGAAAATTCCTATGACTCAGACTGGAGAGAAAAAGAATAAATACTTATGAATTAACTCAACTCCTTAATTACACGTTTAGGTAAGGGAAGAGAGAAAGAAAAAGTATAAATGAAAACACAGTTAACATGGTTTTATTTGATATTTGCTAAGTATCCAGAAGAATTTCATGAGTGAGAAGATGGAATGAGTTCAAGAAAAATAACCTGCTTTAGGATTTAAGAGCAGCTTGCCTCTAAACCTCCTGAACTAACATATATTCTTGTCTCAGGTTATTCCAGTGGAAAGCTGAGAAGAGATTTGTGTCATGATAAGGTTATATTAATCCAGAGAAACATTTGTTCACATGTTATTTTTTCTGCTCTGTTGGAAAATTAACAAAGCTTTACTACAAGTTGACACCAACTGTTTCCCATTTTAAAACAAAAGCAGGGTTATGCTGCAGATGAACACTGCAGATGAATCAATATTTCTTTATGGTGTAGCTTATTACTGAGAGGGTAAATATACATCAATGAAATAGAAAAATACCCTGCAAACCATTTAAGTGTTAAAACCCATCAGTATCCACTGCTAAACCAACTGGGCTCAATCAGGTGACCTCAGTAAGTTACGCCATGTAAACTGGTGACAAATTTGGCATACGAACTATGAAAGAAACCTCCTGTTCCCATCACAATTTCTTGAGCATTCTCTCATGTGGAGATGTGGAGGGAACACAAAGGAAATGTCTACCCTTCTCCAAGCCCCAGGCTGAGCAGGGAGCCCACCAGCTCCTGCTCCCTTTTCCAGGGGAGTGAATCTGGCTGATGTGATGGGACTGTCTGTGCTTTGGGTGAGAGCAGATCAACAGCTGGGGCAGGGCAGGGGCTGAAATCTGGTCTATACCCAAATATGACGTGGGCAGGTGACCCATAACTCACTTACAAGTTCATAAAATTAACAGCACTTCCCAACTTATGAAGTTGAGGAGGAAGAAGAAAACATGAAATCCTCAAGGTCAGGTACTAAGCAAGCAAAAAATTAAGAGCAAGTACTGAAGGAACATCTGGAGGTCATTTAGTTCATCCTCCTCCTCAAAGCAGCAACATTATTAGGTTTGGATGTATCCTGGAGTGGACTTTCCACAGCCTCTTTGGGCTCCAGTTCTTAATCATATTTATGGTAACACTTTTTTCCATGCACCTCTTTAGAATTTCCCTTGCTGCAACTTGTCTCTTACTGATGGCCCTTTTGCTGTGCACCTCCAAGACATACCTGGGTCTGTCTTCTCTCTAATTAGCCATCAGTTAATCAAAGGAAACAATTAGCTTCTTCCTTTGCCTTCTCTTCCCCTGGCTAAACAAACCTCTGCCCCTTCTCAGTACTTCCACCCCATCTCTGGGGTCCTCCCCTGGACTTGCTCCCGCTCACCAAAGTCCCGCTGCTCATGGAGATCCCAACCCAGATGCAGCATTCCAGGTGCAGCCCACAGACACCAGGGAGAGGCGAGTGCTCACTTCCCACGACCTGTTAGCGGTGCTCCTGCTAATGCAGCTCAGCAGGAGCTCCTCTCCTTGGCATGGGCTCATTGCTGACCTGTGTCAATGACTGCCGGAACATAACTCAGGAGTGAACACATCCCATGCACATCTCACTCCTGAGATGTTCTCAACGAGATGGGTGAACACTTGGAAACTGTCCTTCCATAAAGGGGATTATGAAAAAACAGCAAGGGGACAGTGATCTACAATGTGATCTACAATGAAAGTGATGCTACATGTCAATGGTGCTAGAAAATTTAAATACACTAAAAACTAACAGTAAGAGTATTTTCTATTTATATTTTACAGATATTTAGTATTTTCTCTTCAAAACCCCCCCCCAGTTTTTGAGGTTTATCTATTTTCAGATACACACTGGGCATTAAAAAAAATAAGAATTTTGACAGTTTTAATTAAAAAAATATTATGCTAGGTTCCTTTATTTTTCTTTCTTTTAAAGAGAAAATAAGCTGAAGCAAGTATTTTCCTGAGTACCACAGCCTTGGAGATTTTGGAACTAGAAGATCTCCGGATAGCACCTCATTTTAATACACGAAAAAAAATTTTTTTCTTTTTCAGCTTCCTTGTGTTCTCCTTTTCAAATAAACTACATATTGACTAGAGTAAATTTAAGTGCAAGCTTTTAGTGGTGTATTTATTCCCCAGATGCTTACTCTTAGTTTCAGACATCTAGCAACAGCTTCCCACAGACCAGTAATTTCACTATTTTAGAATCTGTCAGCAATCACTCATTCTGTGAAAGTAATTTTAATGTAACTGATGTTAACTGCAACTGATTAAAGTAAACGTAGGAAGTATTATAAACGACCATAATTTAAATGAAGATTTTATTTCTATATATGCACCTATGTAATTGAAATCAACTATACAAATCTCAAAAGATAAAACAAAGTTAATTCATGCACAGCAATATTTTCTCTTGTCTAAGAGGTGCAAAATGACTAAAGCAAATCTGCTGCGGGAACCTCATACTAAACTATGATGGCTCAGAAATTCACATTGGAACACATTTGGACTAAGGTACATTTATTTGACCTACTAACTTTTTTCTTTTTAAGAACTTCTCTACATGGAAAAAATCCTACAGACACTTATTTCACATTGCAATGCCTCACTGAAGGCAATGTTGGTCTTTAAATTCACACCTTACCTATTCTGTGCTGGCTTTCCTGTGAGCACCACAGGTAGTCTGTCCTTGAGAGAGAAACTGGCCTTGTTTTCCAGGGCTGGCACAAGGGCAGATGGAGTGGGAGGAATGGATTTGTGCCCCACGGGCTGAACGAGCCCAGAGGATGCTCCACCCCTCATGATGCTCTGCCTAACAGTTTTCCATAGGCTTATTTAACTTCAGCATCCCTGCAGGAAGCCTTCAGGATGTCGGAATTATCAGGGACAGCCTTGATCTATTTTTTTAAGAAAATAATGTGTACACACCAACGGCTGTATCTGAAAATTGGTCTCAAAGAGGTCAGTTCAGCCCTGTCCTTCATCCAGCTGTGAGGGATGGCTGCTGGGCTCTGTGCAGCCAACATATCTTCAGCATCAAAAAGACCTCGATGAGAGTTTGTAGGTGGGAGAGCCACTATCAAACACTATTGCTATTGTAGCCTCCTTGCTGCTCTTCTTCTTTCACCCTTTGATCAAACCAGATACACCAATATGGGATGGTCTACTGCCCTGGGCTGAGAACAGGCCTGGGAGCAGGGTTTCTTACTGCTTCAAGTATCCTATCTGGTCAGGACACTTAACCTTTTCTATTCATATGTGAAGAAGTAGTTATTCCAGACCTGGATTTTGGCATAAGAGGTAATAAATATAAGGAATAATTGCAAAGAAAATATTTTGTTACTTTAAAATGAAACATCTTAGCATCTAACAGTCTAAATTACTTCATTGATCTCCTTTAGTTTTTATAAAGCATTCAGATTTTCAAACTTAATCTCTGTTTACAATGGCAGTGCTTGAACTCCTGAAAACTTTGCCCTTGGGTGAGACTGCGATATTGTGTATATCCCTTCAAAAGTGGCTGCATTTAAGGAGCATGTGTGAGGTAAGAGCCGTGACAGAGGACCCGACCAAGGATGTGACAGCCAAAACATTAATCCAGTCCAATCTGTGATTAACCGAGAATTACCGTAACCCTACAGTCCACAGGAGGAGAAGGGGAAAGGCAGGGACGGAGCATTTCTCTAGGCGAGCTCTCGGGCCGGCCGTGCAGAGCGCGACCCGCGCGGGGCTCGGCACCATGGGTGGCAGCGGAGCGGAGCGCAGCACAGAGCGGGCTTTGTGCCCTCGCTCCGGAGAGCCGGCCGAGACCTCAGCGCCAGGCCCACGGCTGCCTGCAGTGCTCTGAGCAAACATCTGAGGGGAAAGCGCAAGCGCCTGCCTGGGAGAAATCACCTCACACTTCTCCGGGGAGGTGTGTGGGGATGGGGATGGACTACAAGGACGGCAAGGCAGGCACAAGCCACTGCCTGGGGCCCCCAGCATGTGCCCCAGCGTGGTCGGAGGTGGTGTCAGTGAGAAGGATACAGCTCGCTTACACATCTCCCCAGTAAATCCATCTTCGTATGTTACCATAGGTATTGCATTAATTCAGGATGGATTGATGAGAATTTGGAGTCAGAATCACTTTTCTTAATTTAGCTCTCTTCCTGTGCGTGCACTGCAGAGATGCAGGTGTAAGCATAGTAGTCAGGGGTGCAGTAATTTCTGGTTTTACGAGCAGGCAATTAGACCTTTGTATCAGAGTCAGGCATTACACTGAAATCATTAGGGCTTCAAGAAGAAAAAGTAATGCTTGGGTATGGGTATCACTGCCTGAATCCTTACAGCGACCTGAAATAGGGAGTGTTTCTGGGCAAGGGGACCCTTCTATTTAAAGTATTTCAATAAATATTAAAGGATGATGATTATTAAGCATGCTGTGCATGTTGTTTATCCCAGCAAATGAATTCATGTGTAACCTTAGGACTAACCAGCTTGCTTTGGTAATTCTGAACTAGCCCAGTGAGTACAAGCTTTCACAGCTCAGAAATATTCTCTCCCTTATTAACAATTATCACTGAGCTATCTTGCATATTTATCAATGCACATGATCAAAGAAAAAGTAGTCATTTCATGTTATGTTTGAGCACAGGAGTTTTATGATAAGCTCTGTACTAACACAGCAAACGAAGGACCAGGTCCTCACCACCTTGAATTTGACCACAGCTCAGAGAAATATGTCTGGTTTTCTTTTGCTCTGAAGATATTGACAAAAGTGATCTTTTAGTTTTGAACTTTTGAGCTTCAAAAAGCCATATTCTTCAAATTCTTCTGACCCGTAGTGTAAAATGCATATTTCCCTGTGACACTTAGCAAACTGCAGTTACTTGTGGCTTACCTGTCCTGGTTGTTCACAGGCTGTCTGGTATCTTGCTTGTTGGCATAATTCTTTTACTCTCTCGTACTTTGGTAGTTGATTAGACTGCTGAGTGTTTTTGTTGGGTTCCTCCTTCTTGCGTAGAAATTTGCTTATTAAAAAAATAAAGTGGAATGTTTTAGATACATTGTTCTAAGCCCCAAGGATGAATGTAACTTGAACAGTGAAGCTACTTGAAGGTTTAATGTCTTGTCAGGGGAAAAAATCCCCACATTTCTGTTACTGACTTTTGATGTAGGTCACATACTGAAAAAAAGCCTCAGGTGACTGGCTGAAAATTTCCAGAAAATAAATAAGTGCTGCTAAAATATGTCTAACTGGTACAGTTCAGCACCATTCATACATAAATGTAGGTTTTTACAAAAAGTAAAACTCTTTGAAGCAATACTTTCTTGGCTGGAAAACACAGCTGAAGACACAACAGGACTTTCATACTCAGCACAAGCTTGGCTGTATCTTACATATTACCATGTGTCTTTTATGCTCTGCTTTGTAACACCTCAGAGAAGGTTTTCATAATCTGTAAAGTCATAAAGTACCAAAAGGAAATTGCTGCAAAGTTTTTACCCAGAGAACATTTTCACGGCAACAACTGGCAAGGTAAGAGGGTTTAAGGAGTTATCAGTAAAGAGAGCAGCAGTTATAGTCATGAATCTCAATTACACATAAGTCTTAGATAGAACAAAAATGAAGAATGTTTCTAATACATGATGGAAAATACAAAATCAGACAATAAGAGGATTCTACACAGCTGGATTTGAAACCGAGATTTGGGAAGAAAATGATTTGGATAATGACAAAAGTGGGCACAAGCACGATGTTAGGGAAAGAGGCTAGGAGAATCACCAGAAAAACATTCTTTCAAATTTCTTCAGAAAAAGGGATTTGGGAGCACAGTAGATTGCAAAGGTAGTGGTGGGAAACTAGGAAAAAAATCATGCCTGTCAGTTTTCTTGCAAAATTTACTGCTTCTCTGACCATAAAAAGGAAGAGGAGGAAGCAGAAAGGAAAGTGTGTACAAGGGAGTGTTCCCAGCAGGCAGGCTCTCCCAAAACTCTCTCACCCCTAATAATTACCCTCTTTCCACTAGAAATGTGTCACGCCAAATTTTGGTCTTCTTGTTTGTTCGAAACCTGAAAGTAAAATAATGACATTTACTTCTGGCACTGAAGTAAGTATACCACTGTAAGTGTTAACAAATTATTTTTGAAAAAAAACAACTCTCCACTTTATATATACAGGCAATTTTATAGATCTACTACTTAAGAGACTCTTGAAATGGGAAAGCTGTGGTCGTTGCCATGACACAACTCATTTCCACAGAATCTGTTTTTCTACTCAGCTGTTGATTTACTAAGGTGTTTGCTTCTGAACTGGCTAAAAAAGGATCTTGGGACCCACCTGTTTCCTGGTCTCTCCAAGTCCAGAAGCTTTAGGACAGATTTGCCATCCATATCTGGAGGTGTGTCAAGGCCTGCTATATCCAGAATTGTTGGAGCAAGATCAATATTCAGAACTATCTGAGGCACACTGCAAATCAACAGGAAAGGTCATAGTTGCCATGTGTTCAATGTATAAGTCTTCACATTCTCTTGGAAATAGAATGATAATTAATGCTTATCAGGGCTTTGAAGATGTAAAGCTCTGCAGAAGTGCTAAGTTTAGAAAACCCCCTTTGAAGTCTACAACTCAGAACGACAGGCCAGTACTGCAGACTGACATCACAAAGAAAAAGTTAAGCACAATTAAACAAGGAGGTGCAGCAGCAACGCTGCTCTTATCTCATTGACAATGAGGGCATGATGCTAAATGACAGAGTGAGCAGTAAAGATGAGCACATCATTTTTAAAAGCAAAACCCAAGTCTAACCCTACAGGACTATGCATTATACAGTTTTCTCATCTGCATTATAACTTATTCATAATATGCAAAGTGAAAAAACTGCCTGCTTATAAGACTCATTGCTCTGCAATAATAGGGCATCCTTTATGAAATGAAACTAGACAGAGTGATAATTACATGCTCTCAGAAACATTTTACATTAGGCTCAACAGCTGTGCTAGAGACATAAGGGAACGTACACTGATCCCGGCTCCACACTTGGACCACGAATAAAGAAAGGAACTCGAATATCAAAGTCATACGGCATTGACTTCCCCTTCACCAGTCCGAACTGCCCAATATGGTATCCATGGTCAGCAGTGTAAATAATGTAGGTATTCTCCAGTTCTCCCATCTCTGCAAGCATTTGGTGTAACTGCAACCCAACACAGAAAGAACTCCGAGTTAAGTGTAGCAAAACATGTTTTGTGCAGAATTGTATAACCATCATTTATAACCCTTAAATACACAGGACCAAACAGGGCATCAGTGACATTGTTGACACAGATTCTGGGGACTGGCATTTGTACATCTTGCCTTTACTGTGCTGTGAAAAAATAAACGTACCAGCTCAATTTCACATTTGACAGAGGGGACAATTAAACAATTCCAGAAAATTAGAATAGAAAAAATATGGTAATGATGGGGTAGTTGCCCTAGTATGTCCAAAATTCATTGTGTACTCAAACACAGCTTGTGAAAAAAGTCTGCTACAGCTTCAGGGGAAAAGGTACTAAGATTTGATTTACTGAACTAGTCTACAACTTTCTCATTCCTTACAGTTGTGGGCTTGGGAAAAAGCTGTAAATTTTTATTAAAGTTTAAAGAATTCTCTCTAGGGGAAGATCTTTGGTCATGGTGCTTGATTTTGGAACAAAAAGTCATACAAAGTAAACCTAATAGTTCATGTATCATGTTACCTATAATTAGCAGTACACTGCATTGCCTAACTTCTGCAAACACTTGTAGACTGACACCTGAGTTGCTGTGATTTACCAGTTCCCAGATTTCAACTGAAGGACAAACTGTGAATGGAGTGTGTGAAATGAATAGAAGTTGTCACGTGTGCACCTGTGTCTATCCATGTGTACACACAGGTGATGCATCTTCTGTTAATACCAGGCTTTATACTAGACCCAGTGACTTTTCCCTTTAAAAAAGCCCACTATTTTTTTGACCCAGCAGTTGAAAGAAGAAAGCCAGGAGCTTGGCCTCATGTTGCAGAGAACCAGAATTCAATTCCACTGAAAAAAAGTGGAGTAATTCCTCACAGTACCATGACTTACCCAGAATGTGGTTGGTGAAGGTAAAGAAAGAATTAATTTAATTTTGTTACTGTCTAATAAGATTGTATTCACAGCAGTTTCTTGCACTCACTCTTTCCATAGAGTCGTCAACTGACATCAGGGTCTGAAGTCTTTTGCGCTGCAAGACGTTGGTAAACTCCATGTGGATTGGCAGCATGGGCCCCGTGTACTGCATAATCCAGTGCTTATCCATGTTTGGTGCATAGTTATAGCTGGGAGTGCTGGAGGAAAAGAATGGAGCTGAAAGGTTGTGCAGCATGACAGGCATCAGAGGAAGGTGGGAACTCCTCCAACACAGAAATAGCCAACAAACAGTTAAATCACAAATTCCGTGTGGTATCTGACAAATGTCAACAAACATCACTTCAGTGGCTTCCAAGATTCATTGGGTCATGTATCACTTCCTCAAAATATTTTAACCACTTGCTTTCCAAGCTTTCTTTCAGACTCAAAGGCCACTACAAGTTCCATGTTAATATTTGGGATTTGCCAAAATCTATTTCGCAAACAAACTTGCAATCATTAAAAAGGCTTATCTGAATGGTGCATCCCATATAGATAAGAAAAATTAAGGAAGTTAGAGATGAAAAAGGACTGCTTACTTAATATTAAGGTATATTGCCCTGGTACTTCCAGTAGAGAAATTACCTTTAAATAAAAGTCAAAGAAAGGTATTTTCCAGTGGGATAAAGAAATTTAGTAGCCAGTATAAAAAACACCACCAGTATTACAGTTAGTTCTACACTAAATACTGTTGAGGTGTTATTTTCAATGTGAGTGCAAAGCACAGAGCATTACAAGCATAAAAGGAACCATGACAACAAAACTGAGCTAACACTGCTGTTGATACTAGTATTAAGAAGAAGCATGGCACAGAGTCCTATCTAAAGCAAAGAATGATGCTTTAGGAGTTTGCACAAACATCAAAAGAAATATTTAAGAGTGGTGTTTTATCCACAGCCAGAGTATTTTTGAAAGATATCCTATAAGAAACAAGAATATTTTCCCAGAGATATCACCTTGGGAGAAAATATGTGGCAAAAAATGTGTCAAGTAAATTTTCTCTACAGAGAAACATGTTGCAAAAGCTCTCTTATCATTCTTGTTTTTATGCCTAATATATGTGACAAATACTAGGTGAAGAGAAACCAAGCAATATCCATTTCCCATAATGGTTTCACCTACATATAAGCAGTTCCCTTATCTAGAAAGAAGGAATCTAGGCTTGAAGATATTGACAACGTTCTCTGGGTTTATTTTTCCCCTGTTTCTAGTACATTGCAGTACATGATACATGAACAGCAGCATTACATTTGAAAATTAAACATAAAGTGAAAAAAATGCTCTTAGGTGATTAGATTAATTTGATTATTTTTATTCTCTTTTCAGTTTACAAGAAAAATGCAATTTAATATTAATTTACTGTTTAGGTACTGAAAATTATAACATGTGCATTAACCAAAGGTACATTTTTCTTGCTGAAATATGTATGTGTAGTTGTCTTTTTTTAAAATGAACAATATCAGAATAGTATATAACTTAGAGTCATACCTTTGACCAGTCCTTCACTTAGGTTTCATTTTTCTTTACATGGTTGTATGTGATCCCAGAATGGTGGAAGCAGTTGATTTTTATATCAGATATCATATGTATAACCTTTAACTACATACTCTGAGGACAAAAAATCAGCTGAAAGGATAACATAGTAAGCTGATAGTCAACTTCAATAAATTTGTGGAGTCCACATTCTAACTGGAGAGCATTATTTGAGAAGTTAGGTAGAATTTGAGAAGTATGCCTTTAACACACAGAGCAAGTTTTGACTAACCTACTTAATCATTAGTCTCAAGGGACAAGAGAAGTGATGCAACAGTATCACAGGACTTTGATAGAGATTAAGAAGCATGAAAAGGTTAGCTCCCTACTGAGCAAAGACAAGCATAAACTAGAATTCCTTTTCTGTTGAAAAATCTTTTATTTCATGTTGAAAAGTCAAAGTTTTTGTAATTTCCCATGGTTGAAGTCTGATTTTGAAAATGAATACTGTCATAATTTGAATAAGATTTATGTCAGGAGCACAGCCCTCTGCATTGCTGGCTAGTCAGCAGTCCTAGCAGAGGGAGATCCTTGAAGAAGCAAGTCTTAGGAATTCTGTCACCTACCATTTATCAGTTATCAGACAGAAAAGAAGGATACTTTCAGTGCAAATTTTTCTCTTGTTTCCTTGGAAGTTTGTCAGACAAGGCGTTTTCCCATGAAAGAGTTCATTTTTGATTAATCAGCATTTCCTAGTAAAACCCTGGGTTTTTTTCAGTGGGGTCCTGAGTGCCCCAGGCACAGAGGGATGAGGTGGCTGTGAGCTGTGCTCTGCTGGCAGCGCGGTGACAGCCTGCTGCTGTGCCAGGAAGGAGAGCCAGCTGCTGAAGGAGGCTCAGGTCTTATGTTCCCAGGCTATTGTGAGCAGCCTCCTCCACATAATGGATAGTTTTTAAAAGCAGCACTCAAGGGTTGAGCAGGGCAGTTAAAACCTTTCGCAGACACTTTCCAAATGCATTTTGAATTTTCTGGGTGAGAAATACAGCAGGCAGAGAGAGAGAGCAGAATTTTCCTCCCAGGCAATTCAAGGAACAGGAACTTTCTGTGAAATATCCAGTGTCACTGGCTGATGGATAAATGTGAAACAGGAGTCCATAATGTTGGAGAAAGAGTACTAAGGAAGAGACAGAAAGGAATTCCAAAACCCCACAGCTTGTACATGTTCCCTGTGTACCCCTGTTTGTTGGGCCTTTCAGAAATCCACCAGAATGGCACTGGCTGCCAGGCCCAAGATCTGACATTGCCCTCAAACCTATCTACCTTTTTTTTTTGGTATAAATGTAACCAACCAACCAACCAACCAAACATTGCAGACATAAATCTTAGGGAGAATATTGCTGACTTCTGAAAACTTTTCCGTGTAGACAGACCTCTTCCTGGTCAGTGATAATTTTTTATCATAACATTTTTTCTTGAAGCAGCTGAAGATAGCAGTTAAATGTTCAGCTGTTATAAGTCCTTGGAAGTCATTATGGCATGGTTTGTCACTGGTTCTATTCTTCCAATTTGGGGAACAACTTTGCTCTGTATTGACAAGTGCTGCTATAAAGTATCACTGACATATACGTTTCCTTGATTCTCTTTGCACTGGAAGTTTGAAGATATGTGCCATATCTTCCACAGCCTCCTCTCAGTCGTGGAGCCCATTTTGTGCTGAGTGCATTAGCTGATCCATGATCAGCAGACAGTGCCAGGTAGCCCATTATTTTCAGGTTATCCATGGCCTCTGACTCTGGCAAGCTGCTGTTGTAGTACTTGTCATTCTTGTAGAATATACTAACTTGGGCAAATCTAGATTGCTTCATTGCTCACTTTTCTTTGTCCAACACATACTGTGAAGAATTTAATACACAGAGACCACTTGGTACTCCCTAACAGATCTATTCTGCCACTGGAAGGCATTAGATTCACAAAATTTTAAATCTGGCCTTCCAGTGCCAGAATAGATCTGTTAAGGCCAACAAAAAAATTCCAACTCTTACATAACAATAACAAATGCTGAGCATAGGCATTTTCCTATAAGGGCATACTCATAATGAGAACATTTCACCCTGAGATTTTGTGGTCAGTCATCTATGTGAATATGTTTAGAGAGTAATTGACAGTGATAATCAAGTGATCTATAGACTATGGAAGGAATAAATATTTGCAAGCATTAGTGCATTTTAAAAAAAAGATTCTCCACAAAATCTATAGTTTATTTGTCTGTAAACATCAGTTCAAGTAGATACTTATGTTGAGAGAAAAGGAGTAGTATTAGCAGTCACTGCTGTAATCAAGAGGCCTCGGTAACTCTTTCTGACAACACATTTACTATATTCATATATTTAAATTTGAACTTCTAAATTAAGAATGCATCTTGTTTGGCTTTTAAGGTACCACAATAACTTTAAGTTAGGCAAGAAACAATAAAAATACCCAACAACGCAAAAAATGGATGCTTGTACTTGAGGATCCATAAAGATGGGGTCCCCAAATAAATAATTCAGAAACAAATTTCACTAGCTTCTACTAGCAACTGATTTGTCATATTCAATGAAATAAACGGAATACAGCTGTTTTGCAAATAATTATTGCAAAAAGATATTTTACAGTTAAGAAAGGATTGGGAGAGTACAGAATGTTTTAAGAGCTTCAAGAATTTAGTACAACTTTAAATTAACATTTGCTTTCTAAAAAATTAATCTAAATATATATGTCTCTAACAGATGGGATAATGTGGAGAGAAACAAATATGTTTCCAAACATTTGTTCAATTGCTCATAGTAAAAATCTGTGTTTTCCCCTATTTACAACCTTGTAATTTCCTCCTGTTTCTACTCAACAAAAGAAATTATGTTCACAAAAATACTGCCTAAAAATGTTGGGTTTGAATAATTCCATAAAGTTCTCAGGGGGTTTTGTCCCAAAAGTGTTTGGCTAATCTTCTATTTGGGTTGTGAGTCCTCCAGTTAGTGAAAATAATACAGTATTTAGATACCCCAAGAACATTTTCATTTCATAAAAATAAAAGTCAACAACATTTTAAAATAATACCTTTGGTAAAACTGATTGAGAAAGATGAATAGTTTCTGTACAGAATTAGCACCTCTATTATTCTTTGAAATATGATTAGCAAACACAGCATAAATGGTCGTGTTTCTTCAAGTGAAAATAAACAAAGGAAGCAAATTCTTTTTTTCCAGGGAAAGTAGACTTCCATGTTTAAACACCGTTCTTGGAAAGCAGGAAGCCTAGGTTCTGGGCAAAATTAAAAGTAAAAAAAAAAAAAACAAAACCACAACCAGTGGCCATGGTCATTATTAATGTGAAGTTGAATTTCACCACTCTGGGTCTGCTTTTTCTGCCTTTTAAAAGGGGACTCTTTTAAACCCAGTGATATTTTTAGATCTGGGTATGTGGGGTACGAAAGTTTCACTCCTGAAGTGAACACATATTTTATATTTTCTATATAAAATTTTCTATATTTTAGAATAAAGAAGTGAAACAGTTGTTGCCTGTTAAGTATAACACCTTTTTCATTTAGGAAACATTATTTGTTGCTCCTGCAGAAGTTAATTGTGCAACTAGAATATTACTTAAATTTCTATTTCACATCGTTTCTTCTTGTCTTGTCTTTAAAATCACACTCACAATGACGGGTGTGATGATTGTGATCACTTATCTCTAAGTCAGGAGTCCAAGCAGACCTCGGGCCAGTAGTGACACTGCACACTGACATGTCAACATTTATTACTGATGCAAATGCGTGATCCCACTCTAATGGCCCCGTGTCCACATTAAAAGAAGTGCCATTTTTACTGACACGTTTGAGACTTGGCCTCTGTGATTCCAGATGCATCCGCCTCACATCCCAAACTCACACTGAAGACTGCTCTGGGGATCCAGAGCTACAACGTTTGTTTTGATGCTACACTACTGCAGACCTACACACCTGGTATATCAGCACCTTTCATACGATCTTTAAATTGAAATATAAACTTCTGCCTTTCATATTACCTACCTTTTCTTAGCTTGTGAAGTTTTCTGATCTATTCCAAGATAGATCAGATTCCATTTCTATCTGCTCCTCCTAATGTTTCTAGCTTGGCAATAGGATTGCTTCCAGGTAGTCATAAAATCTGGCTGTGAGTCCTCCTGCCAGCCCAAGTATTTTAACTCAGCACAGCCAGCAGTGGTTCAGATTTCCATTTTTTACATTCTTCAGTAAACCTGCCTCCTGCAAATTTTTGCTTCTAATGTTTGTTTACTTCACAGCTTATAAACAGCCTAGGTCTGATTCACAGTTCCCCTAAGACTGGTTCACACTGGAAGGTAAAGGGAAGTTAAAGTGCCAGAGGCCCTGAGCATAACAGATAATTCAGGCTTTCATCAGAGCATCCTTTGAGTCAAAGCTTACCTGCTCAGATGTCTGATGAAACAAGATTGTCCTGTAACATAACTTCATATTTAACAATGTTTCCAAAGGTCTAACAACCCTGCTCCCTAACAGATGATGTTCATTACCACAGCAAAAATCTATGTACTGCTTTCATCTAGGACATCTTCTCTAGTCCCATTTTTTTTCACAGAAATAATGTCTGGGGATAGTTAGAGTACATGCATTAGTATGATTTATTTTCAGAAAATATTTCATTCATTGTGGTGATAGCAGCCAGCATAAACCTTCAGAAATATTTTTAGATGTCAGAGATAGGACACACATTATGGAGAGGAGAAGCAGGAGAGTGGGAGGGCAGAATGGATGCTTAAAAACAATAAAGAGTCTGCTGCTTCCCATACGATATAGTTTGTGTTTAATTTTAAACTGGAGTTAATAACAATTAACAGGAATCACTTAAATAAACAGTGTACACATCATTACTGTTCTTGTCTTTGTAAGACTTTCCATGCCATTCCAGAGCCTGTTTGTACTCAGGAGGACAGGACTGTAACATAATGATGGCATGTAATTCTTGATTTTCTTTTTGTCTTTGATGTATTTTTCATAAATCTTAAGGACTTTGCTGCTGCATTCATTTGATTTTATTCTTGCCATGTTGATAAGCGAGGAAATGAGACCAATAGACGCCCACACTTGAGGGCAGAGCTCTCCCTGAACTGGAGTATTTCCTGCCATAGCCACTCCCTTCTTTATATGTGCCAGTGGAAAACTTCTCCTAAACAATCTTTTGGGCTGCTTTTTTGATGTTGGTTTTGTTTTGTTTTAATTTATAGAGGCAGCATTTAAATCTTCAGCAGGCACTTTACCAGCAAAGAGACATCATGTAATTTAAGGGTCTGCTTCAGCTACTGTTCTCTTAGGCAAAAGTTCTTACATGTGGTTGACAGGCTATCTTAATCCTTGGTTTGTAGGTATAACCTTCCATCTCAGTTTGTTAAGCCAGCAAGCAGCTTTTGACCTGGCTTCCCTTCTTTGTTGGAGGTAGGCGTTACAGTAACACGATACAGCAACTACATTTTTAAAAACAAAATCCAAGGTCAGATGGCTGTCACTCAAGGTCAGAACGAAAGAGATTCAAATGGTGCTTGACCACCAAGGAAGAAAACCTAAGGGTTAAATGTTCAAATTACACAAACCTTGGCAGGAGGGATTTTATTGTTCTTGTTCTGTTTTCATAGGGAACACAGAATATTTCTGTGAGAACTGAACTGCTCATATCTTTCAGAGCACGTTGCTCATATTCTTGATAGAGAAATCAGTTGGAATCTTCAGCCACCCAAACCCAAATTAGCAGTTTATCTTCAATTTGTCCCATTTCTCAGTCTGCAGACTGAACTTTAACACATGCAGTCAGTTAGTGCAATAAGAAACACAAAACAAGCCAGGAAGGATCTCTTAAGGTCATTGGAGAAAAAACTCTCTGCAAGAAGCTTGCCAAGAAATGAACACCACCAAAAGAAAAGAAGAAGCACAGCTGAGTGCTCTCACAAGTAGCCCAGCAGAGCAAGGTATTTAGACCCCAAGAGTCCACACAAATAAAAACTAATTTTAGCTTGGATTTTGCTTAATTTTTGCAGGTAACGTGTAACCTGTATATAAGGTGGAGACGCAGTTAAAAATTTGGAGACTAACTAAAGCCTTTTGTTCTACTGGCACAAGCTAGAAAACAAGCAGGCTGAAAACACCAAGGAGCAGAAAGTGTCAAGAGCATGATAAACCAAAGCAAGTTCCTACAAGCACTTGTCAGAGGGAAGCAAGGAGCCTAAAATGAGTTGCTTTGGCCTGGGGAGAGGTCGGGTGAGATACAATGATTCAGTGCTTTTCTCCCAGACACCGTCCCCACAGCTAAGCGGAAGCAGTTTGGATCCTGCCCTCCTGTATGATGGATAGTCCCCCAGCAGGCAGGATGGCTTGCCTGAGGCCAGGCAGTCTGTGCCACTAAATGGGAGACAATCTGTTGAATGGAGTGAGAACAAATAGATATAACTCTCTGGCAATGAAAAGCGGCAATTGAAGGGAGGCATGGGAGAAATCCTTTCAATTTGATATAGTGACTATTCATTATTCTTCACAGAATGGGAAGTAGGGGACACAGGTGGCATAACCAAGCTGCAGGTTTAGAAGGAAAGAAAAAGTAGCCCTTTGTCCTCAGTGAACAAAGTGACACCGTAGAACTTGTTGCCACAGGATGGTGGGGCTGCCACCAGAGTTCAAAAAGAGATCAAGCCAATGCAAAGAAAATGGGGCACACTGACCTGGATGCTCACCTAAACTTGTGATTTTCAGAAGCTAGAAGAACAGGGGAAAAAATTTGTGGTTTTACTTTCCCCCTCACTCCACTGCTGTTCCCTGCTACTTTCTGTTGGAGCACAAAATTCAGGACTGAGAACGTTCTTTCATACAACCCAATATAACAGGTTTCATGTATTCGTGTCTACCTTATTTACCAACTAAAATCTCAACTTCATTACTTCCCTATATGTGTAGAAACTACTCTGAATATCTAAGTAATGAGAAAATATTGCTGACTGGTTTGCATTACTTGCAAAGTCTGGTCTCAGGAATGTGGGATCATGGAGAATATAAGATTATAAGGTCAGGGAAACTGGCATATCTAGAAAGTAGGAGCCAGTAAGAGGATAAAAGATGCAAAACAACAAAAATGTAACCATGTGCCATGAACAGCAAATCTCTTTCTGGTCCCAACCAGTGATCAGTTTATGCATGCAGTTTATGCAGTAACTACTACTCCTAGAAATTTTAAAGTATTTGACGTAAGTTGAAAAACTATATTGGTATGTGAACTACTGCAGTGTCCAAAATACAATTTTTAGACCAAGGAGCTTTCCCATTGTCTAATGAAATTGATTTATCCTCATTTTGAGAGGACAGATAAATGTACGATCCAGCTGAAATATTTTATTAAGATTTTTTTTTACTTTTTTTTAGTTGTTGTTGTTCTGTTGTTTTTTAAAGATGTGCAAATACATTGTTTCAGAACAAATGGAAAGACTGGTCTACAAACCCATGGGAGTCACAAGTGCAACGGAAATCTTCCATAGCCTCTCACTATAATGAAAAGGACCCAGAATATTCAAGGTAGGAAGCAAGATGAGGAATCCACAGATGTGGACTCTCCACAGATTTTTACCTAAGTGGCTTTTTCTTCCAGAAACAAAATGAAGAGTTGGGGTTTTTTGTTATAGTTTAATCACCAGAAAAGATTAAGCGTATTATTTAAAAGTGCAGACTGATAGGCTATTTTGGGAATCTCCCAGTATATAGTCTATAAACAAATCTCGTGCTCTCAAAAGCTTCAAAAGGGTGTTTTTACTCTCAATGCATTCAGTTAGTTAGAGCCCAGGAAGCGCATATCTTAGAGGGAAATGAAGGAAGTAATATCTTTCCAACAGATCCTGACCTGTGTCTACATATTTTCAGGGTATTGTAAGAAGCTGCCCTTACAAAGCCAAATACTGACCTTTTAATCTCCCACAACTTCCCAGGAGGAAAAGAGCTTCTCTCTGCTTTAATAATGGTCAGAGCTGTCACTCTCCCCCGCAAAAGGAACAAGCAAGCAAAAGAAACAAGCAAACATTCTCTGCTTACATGAGTGTCTTATATTTGAATTCCCTGTTCCTGCGACGTCTCCATAAACAAATCCCTCGCAGAAGCAGACACAAGGAGTGGGTCTGGCAGTGTGTGAGTTTCACTTACATGTGCTGTGAAGCGTTGGGGTAGAGCTCTGAGAACTGCGGTGCAGAATCCTCAGGGCCATGGGGTGCAGCGTGGCTGATGACCATCATTATGGGCCTATGGGGATATATCCTCTTAGACATTCTGAAGTAATTAATGCTCTCATTAGTGATTAGGTCTGTGAAGTAGTCCTGGAACATACGATTAACACAAAGCAAAAGTTACAAAGTGCATGATTAATTAGATCACACACTATCATGTTATTATGTTATTTTTCAAGTCCTCATTAAAGCTCAGATCAGGAAGTAAAAGTAAAAGTAAAAAAAAAAAAAAGATTTGAGGGAGCATAGGGGAGACTGAGCAGTAATTACTTTCTTAAGCAGGCAATGCCACATAAAATGAGACAGTATTTTGCAAATCAGATACAACAGCAAGTATTAAGTAAATTTGATTACCAGATTTGGTAATATAATGCTGAGTAACATTTAAAATGACAGACTGTACTGACAAAGATATGTTTCTTAAATTTCATTGATAAAACACCTCACAAGGTAATGGCTCCCAAATAACATTGAATCTTAATCTGGTTTTATGTTTACATAAAGCTTTGTTGCACACTCTTTGTTCAGACTATACTTTTGCATATGTACAAAGTAGAAGACAGCTATAAAAGGCAACAGATTGCAAAAAATCTTAATCAAAGAAATTGCAAATGAGAATGCAGGGAGCAGTTGAATTCCTGCGGGCTCTGTTCATTTAATTGTGCAACTTTAAGCAGTGCAGCTGCTGAGATTAAGGTTGTGACTCGCTAATAAACTGGCTTAACCCACAGCTAAGGTGGCAAATGGAAGCCTACAAGGAAAAGGGAGGAAATGGAACTAAGAAAAATAGATGAAAACTTAAATTAAACCACCTGCCACCTTGGAGTATTCACTGTTGGCCTGGAGGTCTAGCTCGAGCTTCATTGAGAAAGTGCTGAGACAATGTTTGTAATTTCAAGCACTTCCAGGCATGACTAATCTTATGTTGTGGATTCGAGGCCCTGAACAGCTGCAAAAGCAGAACCTGAGGGACAAGGTCTGTGTCGCATGTCAGTGCTAGGACAAGCCAACCAGCTGTGACCTCCTCGGTCACCTGCTCCCTGTCCCCTGCCCCTTCCCCTCTCCTGCAGCACACTTGGAACACGCACAGTAGTCCTGGCTGCTACAAACACTGGAAGCACATGGATGAGAAAGTGAGTGATCCTTTAGTTTCCAAAATGGATAATGAGTGTGAGACACCAGGGCTGTGATAATTTCTGGGTTTGTGGCCTGAATGAAATGTCTGTATGACTGCTCTTCCAAAGCATCTACTCCCCTCCTGTTTCCCTGTTTATTCTAGCTACATACACAGGGTGTGTAAGGAATGTATAATTAACCAGTATTCTATATTTCCTTTTTTTTTTACTCTGTATAAATATATAATCAGTATAATGTAATTTCTGTGGATGGGAAAATCAGAAACAGGCGTCACTAGCTTCCAATAAAAACTCATTACATGGGTCAGAAACCACAGCTGCAACATCTGTATCATCTTCCTTGAGCTACAACTTGAGGAAATTCCAGATTGCTTTCTGCAGGCTGAACTGAGATCTGCCCTCCTAAGCCTTTCCAAGAAAATTCATGGCAGTGGGCAGGTCACCTTGGCATACTTTCCACAGTTTGTCAAGAGCACAAACAAGCTCTGAACTTTTCCAACGGCCATGTTCTTGCCCTTATCTACTCTCATACTAATATCCGGAGTCTGACACCACAGGCATACAGCCTTTCTTTGGTGTGCACTCTATAATGGAAAACAACATTAACCAGGGCTCTTCTGTGGGTAATAACTGACAACACTCAGCAAACTTTAAAGTTCAGTAGCACAAGAGGCACAATTCTTTTCGGGAAAGACTTTTATTTATTGTTTGCTTCTGCCACCAAAACATCACATTCTGTCAGGGAGAGGGAGGGAGGAGAGGAAGGAGGGAGGCATCACCAGGCTCCACTGAAGAGCCTTGGGAACATTTTTCTGTTGAGTGATTAATATTCTCAGGTGGAAATTGATCTGAAATGCCCTGGAGAGAAAATGACATCTCAGTTTCATGGTTGTAGTTGTTTCATTAATTAATTATCTGGTTAATTAATTATCTGAAAGTTATTTTTATATGGATTAATCATGTGGCATTTATGTGTCTGGAAAATACCTTTGCATAATCAAATCCATGCTTCTCTTTGTTACCATTGCGAGAAATGGTGTAATTATAGAAGCGAGAGTTCTTCACTAATCCAACCCACTCTCTCCACCCAGGAGGGATGTAGCTGCCATTGTATTCATTGAGGTATTTCCCAAAAAAAGCTGTGAAGTGAAAAAAAAAAGAACACACACACTCATGAGGCTTTGCAATCCAAGTCTTTTAGTCTAAGTCAAAAGAACGTATGAATGAAGAGAAAATGTGTTAGGATGAGTCAGAGTTGCTTTACCAAAAATCTTCCTTTTATAGCTTAGAGGGTTTTGAAATTAAAATAAGTTATTTCCAGATTTTTATGAGAGTTGAAAGCCTTCGTGACTCTATGTTTTATTCTTAATCTTTTGGAATCTAGTGTTCATGTGAAATATTTTCAGAGTTTCTTTTAGAAAGAATATGTTCCTCTTGGTTTCCACTTGAATATGAAATAAAAGCTCAGTGCCCAGAGGAAACATCTGAGAAACACCTTGTGGTTTTAAACAAGTCCTGTGATGTTTCAGAGCTTGGCTTCTGACTTTCTGAAAGTTCAGGCTTGCTATCCTGGCTACATTTGCTGGTTTGATAAAAGGTCTGGGAAGTACAGATCTCTATCCCATTAGGACATGTTCAGGTAGAGCAAGAAGGGATCCCCCCCCTGCTTTGCTGCCACATCATCTCTAAGGCAAAACTTACAAAGAGGCAAAGGCTTGGAGGTCAAAATTCTCTACTTGGCCTGCCAAACTCCATGTATGTTTTCCCATTAGCTCAAGGTTACAAGTCAGAACCCACTCAGACTGAAAATTCCAGCCTTTGCTGTAGCTTTATAGGTGCTCCTGCCAATTCATCTGGAAGGAATTGGGAAGAAAAGCAGTCTCACAATGCAGTGGGCTCCCAGCTATCTCTGGGAGTTGTGGATTGCCTGTGGCAAAGATACACAAACACCACAAGCCAGCCAGCTGCCCTTGGAAGGGAGCATTAATGCTGGCATGGGACCCTGGCAAATGCAGCCACCTTGCTTCTAGGGAGAGAGGGGTATGGGAGGTCTTTAGCTGCTTGTGTATGGTCTGTGATCTGGATCAAATAGTCAGTTTGGATGGGTCCATTCTGCTTTTCCACTGCCTGGGATCTGCAGTAACAAAACACCTGATCAGGTCTGCCATGTGGGTTTTTTGGGATTTATTATCTCCAGTTCAGTCCCAGCGACCTACTGGGGTGTCTCAGTATCTTCACTGTTCCCCCTTTTAATTTTCTTGAGGTTTACAAGCCCCTGGAGGGTCACCTGTGCCAGCAGTTCTGCTGCCTGTGTCCCCAGTAGTCTGCACACAGGTACTCCTGGCGCTCACAAAATCAGACACCATGGAGGAGGAGGGAATGACAGAGACCTCTCCCTTTCCAGGGACAGAGCTCTTCATAGCTGTCCCTGCACCCCTCACAGTGCCCAGCCTCGTCCTTGCTGCCAGCCACAACTCAGCAGTCAGGCTTGTCTGCAAAGAGCTGCTGCCCAGAAATCCTGTCCCTCAGCTGAGCAGTGGGACATACCTTGAATCCCTGTGCTTGTTTCCTACTAGGAAATGAAGTCACGTTGGAAAGCCTCACATCCAACCTAGACACATTCAATCTAACCAAAAAAAGCACATTTGTGGAAGGGCTCAAATAATTCAGATCTGATTGATGTGGGCATGGTGAACTTCTTGGGAAAACTGGTGGAAAAATCAAAATGTTCATAATTAAGACTTGTCTGAGGCAACACAAATATGATGCAATTCAATCAGGGAACTGCCAAATGCCAAATGTAACTGGAGATTACAGTCATATATAATGTTACTTTCCTATACCATGTGGGATGTGACATATAAACAAGTCCTACAGACACTAGACCAGGCTTCCAGCTCTTCTTCCCACAGCCACCAAGAAAGCAATCCAACCTGTCTCCTTTTTTATCCTGAGGCCTACCAGAAATCAAGAACTGTGAGGTGAAGAGAGTGACAGTGGGCAGGGAATACATGCCCAGCACTGTTGTCTCCTGAAATGGAAACCATACCTCTCTTCTAAGGCAGCCAAACTGGTTTAAACTCTCAGTCAGATATCATGGGAAAGTATATGGGTAAAGGCTGAAATTCTGTGAGAAGGCAAACCAAGGAAAAAGAAGAAGGGGAAGAGAAGTCAGAGAGAGACAACAGTGAAGAAAATATGGGAGAGTGATGTAACTGAGACAGAGGAAGCATCGTTGAGCTGAGCAAAACCAAGGGCAGTCTGTGGTTACAGGGGAAATCTGAGGTCAGCCCTTCCGAGTGCCATCCCAGGTCTACCAGCAGCTGCTGTACGATTCTGGGGACCCTCTGTGTGCTGTGCTCATCAGTAAAGGGCTCTACTGTCAACCTGTCTCCCACAAATATCAGAGGCTTTCAAATTGTGAAATGGAAGCTATGACAATTTATCATATAGGACGGTTTGACTTCCCCATGTATTATAAGGTTGACTCACTTGGAGACCTGGACTCTGCTATTTACAGTCTTGCCAAACTTTAATCATTAGTGGTGATAGTTTCCATGCTATCTGACTCAGGCTGTATTTTGCTCTATGGAACCTTTTAGCCAAACAGTTCAGCAACTTCCAAGAAAAAGACTGGGGAATAAGAAATGCATTCACCCTTTTAAAAATAATTGTCAAACTTTTCTATAAGGAGTTCTAGTGTCTGTAGGTTTTGATGTAGGGCCTTTATAAATAACAGAGGTGGCTATGAAAGTCTGTCTCAAAATGACCAATTTCAGAAAAACTGTAGCACACAGATGATTACTCCACCTTCTCACTTTAGTGTGAGTGTTCCTTTATGGATTTGAGAATGTTCCCAGAATTTAATTTTTGGCATTAAAACAAAAGGGCATCAGCTTCCCTCACTCCTGACTCTCTCTTTGGGTATTCATTACCTGAGAGAAAGCCACCAGCATAAAATGAAGAGATGAAATGACCTGGGGCATAAGGACAAGAATAGATAAACTGAATTTGGAAAAGAAACGATGGCTTGGAGCTGGGGAGGGCCAATTCATCTTGGAGTTTCCTTACTTTAGATTACTTAATTTTCTAACTTTAATAATGTTTTTTGTTAGATACCTTTTGGCCTGCTGAACCCCATATTTCAGTTCATGTTATGAGACCTCAGATTGACAGCCTGAACCATTCACCTTTGTGTTGGCAATGATTTAGTATTTTATCATAAAAATAATCTCAGTGCTGTCAAATTTTAAGCAGCTCTCTGAGCGACAGTCTGCAGAAATAGATGTTTCCCCCTGTTGCTGTGTAAAACAATTCCCATGTCAAATGTGTAGCAAAGACCTGAATATTAGAAGAAACAGTGGCTGTGACAATGGATCATATTTGCCAAAATGCTTTAACCAAAAATGGTTTATTGGTCATAAACTCAAGAGGATATGAGTAATTAGACAGATGAAGGGAAAAGCCAGGCTTTTACTGAAATACAAGCGTTCAGTCCTTGGACCATGTGGTCTTTTGAGTACTACTGAGAATAGGACAGGGCAAGTGAGTCAGAGCTGGGGCCCAGTACCAGCAGTTAGTGTCTGGCCCTTCAGGCTCTGAATGAAGACAAGTGCCAGAGTAAAAGCAAAGCACAGGAGTGTCCATGGGACCAAATAACAATCAGTAAGTAATCACATGGGGGTCCTAGTTGTTTTTTGTTTAACCAGAGGATTGTTAACAAGTAAAGCACTATGGAATATGTCACAGAACTGCCCAGGAACTGACACTGTGATGTGCAGATGTCTTTGCTGGGTCTTCATATGCTTGGCTTGTAGAGTCAACTCCCATCTTTAACTTAGCTGTAGCCCAACACTTGCTGAATTGCCCAAGTCTGAGAGCTGACTGGGAAGCCTCAGCTTCAGAAGCCGCTCATACTCAGCAGTTTGGGTTTAGGAAGCCATTTCTGCTTGTAATTAGTAAAATGGAGATTATGACTCAGTGGGTAAAAGCCTCATTAAAAAGTAATGCCATTTCAAGGGACATCTTTTCATTATTATGTATAACGGCCCCCATAGGGATTGCAGCAAAGATAAATGCTTACTTTTGCATTTTAATAAGACAATTTTTATCTGCATTCTGGCAGTTTTGCTAACTGTTCCCAGGACACATTGTTATTTTCTAATCACATGTAGTGTAGCTTTGTATATCAGAATAATTGTATTCTGTATTAGTATGTTCAATTATGTTTATGCAAACAACAACACATGGCATGGTGAACAGTTTTACAGACATCTATGTGTCTCTGGAGGGGCTGCAGAATATACATGTCTGGTACCTGACATGAACAGATGCCTTAAGACAGGGTTTTGTTCTCCCTTTTACAATTAGCTAATGATTTCTGTACTGGACTGAGAGATCCAGAGGGTTGCAAAGAGTGCAAGACAAATATAATTTGATCCAGGGCTCTCTAATACTTACAGGTTAGTGTGATTCAAATTCTCATAATTCCCAGGACTTCTCTTCCCAGCACTTTTTACAAGCAATTATGACTAATGTTTACAGTATTACACAATAGAATTAGTCCTCTAACTCCTGTCAGCATTAGTGGATTAGTGCACAGGTGAACTGGGCTACATCTACTAGTAAGACATCTCTGCACTTCCATGGATCAAAGGACATATATTATGTTCTACACCCTTGTTATTTGTTGAAGCTTATGGGAACGTTTATGAGTTAAAACAAACACAAACCTTTAAAAAGCCACACTGCAGAAAGGTTTAGTCACCGTGACCCAGACAAGAGCTTTAAGTAGACAGCCCACTTCCTTTAACAAAGTCAGGAAACCATTTACAGGAGTCGCAAGGCACTGTTTATATGACATTTCAGGATTCAAACACAGTGATTCTATGCTTTTGTGGAAAGAACCCAACATAATTTCAGCTTCCGAATCATTCCAGTAAATTCCTCCTTGCTTTCTTCCCATTATGCAAGCCATAGATTCAAACCCTAGAAGTTGGATTTTTCCCTTTTGTTGAAAAATTGCAGAGGATTAGTGTATCACTGGAGTGTAGAAAGCCAGCTCAGTATGCCAGCACTGCCTAGGAAATTAAATAAGCATTGTCTCAAAAAATATGGTGAGGAAACTGAGGCACCAAGAGGTTAACCTTCAGCTAGACCTAAGTCACGCAGGAAGCCTGTGGCATTGCCAAGAATATAATTCAGATTTCATGGTTCCCAGTCTTGTAACTTAAATGCAGTAGAAAACCTCAGGTTTTCTACTTTTTCTCCAGCTTTGTGGGTCTTTCCCAGTTGCTGCCAGGTTTACCATTGCAACCAAAAAGATCATTAGGGATTTTATAACTCAGCAGTTGCAAAAAGCATTAGCCTATAACTTGATATAGCAATTGTTAGCCTGGGTGATGTCTTTAACAAAGCCTGCATTATGGGCCAAGCTGGTAGCACTTTCCAATATTGATGTTGTCTGACACTTCTCATTATAAGACCCTGTTTTCAGCTGCTTATAACTCTCTTATACTTGGACTTAAATTTTCCACACTGGATGTCTGCCTCAGGCTGAATTTTTTGAAACTTTTTAGCCCAAACAGTAGCCATCTTTGAGAACCGCAGTAATGGAAAAGGAATTAGGCTTAACATCTGAAAAAAATTATGTGAGATTTCATTTGATAGCACTTACATGCTCTGCACCGAGAGCAGGAACTCTGTGAAAGGCATGATGGTCTCTCTGTCAAGGAGTCCTTTTAATAAAACCCTGTAATTTGCATGTGCTGAAGATCTGGACACTTCAGGACATTTATTCCCTGTCCACCTGCGAGTAGTGTCAGTAGGAGGGAGAAAGTTGATTGAAATGCAGAGGGCAGGAGGTGACCCGATAAGGACAAGCAGTCTGGGGAATGGCAGGAAATCCAGCAAAGGAGCTGAGGGGGGGAAGAAGCAGTGGGGGCTTGGGGCCCCAGGACTGGGAATGTCAACCAAGAACTGGGACAATGAGTGCAGAAAGGAGAAAGAAGCTGATTGACAAGGCAGGTCGGAGAAGCAAATTTGCTGATCAGGCTGGAAAAGGAGATTGTTAATGGCAAGCAGTGGGAACAGGACATGTCTGTCAAGAACTGACTGGACCTGAGAGAGGAGGGAGGGAGAGAGGGAGAGAGGGAGGGAGGGAATGACTTGAGGACAGACAAGCATAGGGACAAAGCTCAGAGCAGAGGCCAAGGTGATGTCTTGCAGGGCCAGAAAACTGAGGAGTGGACACTGCACTGCCCAGTGGGGTAGGATGGAGGGAGTCAGAAGTGCTTTTGGTCAGAGTGGAGGACCTAGCAACATCTGAAACGACTCCTGAGTCTCACTGGTTCCTGCCTTTCATAATACATCTGGAAACCTACAGCAGCGTGCCCAGCCCGATGTATGTGATAAAGCCCCACTTTGCTTAGTTTCTCAGCAAGTGAGCAGTGGAATGGGGCAGATGGGATATGAAACCCCTGATCCTTGATGTAGATGCCAGCACTGTGTCCTTTGATAGAACTAGTCTATCTTTTCAAATGGAGGAAATTTCACCCTCCATAAAGTGGTACGTTGTTATGTAGTCAAGGACTATAATTTGGCCATGTGAACAAGAGATGAAATGGTTGCATAGAAAATGTTCTATCCAGATTTTCCTAAATTAAGCACTTGAATACATAAACTTGTTAAAAGTCTTTTAGTGTATGGTTTTCTGCGTGATATTTAATAGCATAGAATTCTGCTATAAGCATAAGTAGGCAGATATACTGTGGTTTTTGATGAGGTCCTGGACAGAAACCAAAAAAGTTTCACTTCACATGATACCATAGAACTAGAAAATCCTGCATGTTATTCTTTTGGCCCTTTTCCTCTTCTACATTTCACTTTCTGTGGACTATGTGCATACATTCAGCATATTTCACTTTCATTTATACATTTTTTCATAGACAGAAAGTGCAAATTATTCTGAAAACTGAGACATATTTTTAATTATTTAAAATATTTGCAGATTAAATTATGTTTGATGTTTCCCAGAGTATTTCATACCAATTAAGAAAGAACCTGAAAACTCAGTTCTCTCTCTCCTTATTTTCACTTTAGAAATAATCTGAAAACCAGGACTTATTCCCTGCTCACTCATTCCCACCTCTGTGTCATATTGTGCCACCCTCTCTGCTTTCAAAGGGTGCATGAGGCAGGATACAAATTAGGTCACTGAAATGATGCAGATTAAAAATAGCAATTGCTGGCAGTGATTTGTACTGCAAGGCTGTGAACAGGAAACACACTGGCTTTGCCTCCAGAGGAAACTTATTGTCTGCCCTCACCTTCAGGAGGCATAGCTCTTGCTCTCTTTATGAAAGATTAACATGTCCCTGTGTGTCAGAAGGGAATGGTGCACAGTTTAAATGCTCCTTAACTTTCAGCTTCCTGTCATCTCAGTGCTTTATTAGTTCTTTGTTCATTACGCTAAGAAATGTACCTATAAGTGACAGATGTCAATGGGCACACTGACATGTGCTGTTGAACACATTAGCCAGCTGTCAACCAAGTGACCATTTCTGTTCATCACTGCACAGAAGTCTGTGACTAATGTCAAAACATGCCAGATAGGGGCATCTTGGTGTCACTTCTTGAGTTTGGAGTTTTACAAATGAAGGAATTTAGGAATTAACATTTGAGCTGCTTAACTTTGCATGTTACCGTTTTTGTCCCACAAACGACATCAGAACACTCCCATGCATGAATCTTGAATGTTATTCTAATCAGTGGATACATCTGAGCAAGAAATAAAATACTGGGAAATACATCTTCCCAAAGACAATTCCAAAAAGTACAAGCAAATTGCCTAATTTGGTGGTCCCTGTTCTTTCGGGTGGAACTCCATGAAGGGAGAGCCTGGTCCTGTGTTTGGCATGGTGCTGTGAGACTGTCAGCAGCTGCTGAGCCAAGGCAGAGTCCTGCTCCCTCCTGCACAGTTACACTGGCTATGAAGGGCTAAGAGGAGAGAGGATTAGAGAGTAGTAATTCTACAAGGTAACATTAAGCAGAGAGGGTTTAGAGTGCGTAGGTGTGTTAAGTCAGGGTAAGATTTTTAAACTTATACTTCTTTTCATATTTGCAAAGGGATGAAACTTCAACTGGTAAAAATCTAAAATCCTGCAGTATGCAAAGTATGACCCACTACTTAAAAATAAAATGTTTATTTTATTTATATCTTCTGAATGTTGGCTGTTCTCATGTGATGGTTTGTCTTCTAAAATACCAAGATTATGCTTGGCTGCTGCTCAATTATTAAGATGTAGCACAATCCCCCTCTCCCACTAATGAAGCCAAGGTTGCACTTCTGGGGTTTTCCTTTGTGTTTGTGTAGGTGAATGACAAAGGGAACCAGCAACAGCAAAGGGCACATCTGGGAGGCAAGACTACGTGCTGTAGGACTGGGACAGAGCAGTTGAAGATAAAGAAATTATGAGACTGAAAGAACAGCAAATGACCAGCCAATACTTTGGAAAGCACAAAGCAAAATCTCTAACTCCTGCAGTTAATAAATTTATGAATTAAACTTCTAAATCTAAATAGCTGAAGGAATATCTATTGACATTAAAAACTATGAGATGAAAGAAAACTTCTCAAGCATTTCTCACAATTTCCAAAAAATTTGAAAGTGAGGGACCCTTTCTCCTCTCTAGTGTGACTGCCTGGATCCTATGTAATTAAAACAAATGTCATCACTGAAACTCTCCAGAGCTGCTTTGTTTTCTCTCTCTACCTCTTTACTGTGTGACTTCCCTGCTATGTCATACAAATTCAAATTTAATATTACCAGTTTTGTAGACAATCAAGAAACTGTGCAGTTGGTTCACTGCTGCATTAACATACAGCTTGTGAATAAGGGAAACTGTAAACATTGAAACATCCTTAACAGTTTTGGAAAATTATAATTAGAAGCAAAAGTGATTCTGGTTTGGCAGTGTTATTTCTGAATATTGTCTGCCCTGCTACTGCCCAGTATTGTTTCTGAATGCTGCCTGCCTTGCTAGTGTCCAGCACGATGTCTGCCTATGATTTAGCACTGACATACAATCTCCAAAAAGGGATGCTTCCATGAAATGCAACGTTGCCCTAAGGTCACATCAGAGTAGAAGAAGAAAATAGAAAAAGGAAAGAAAAAAACATTCTATCCTTTGCCAGGTTTCCCCAGTGGGCTCTAATTATAACCACAGTATATTAGAGCACGTTTCAGACCTCACTTTAAAGGGCCTGCTGTGCTTGTGTGGAGCCCTCGTGGCTTCAGCAGAACTCCCCTCATAAGTCTGCCCACACGTGATCAATTGCAATAGAGGGGGCTTAGCAAAGGCTGCTGCAGGCTTAGACAATGGATGCTTTATGGATATTGAAAACTGTTTGGAGCAAACAGAAGTAAGGACATTATAGAAACACTCTCCCACCCCTATATTTCCATTGACATATATATTAATTTGATCCTATGCAAAAAATGCATAAATTCTCATTATTACAGATACCAGGTTGGAGGTATTGCACATTGTCTCATCCAGACTGGAGCTCTCTGGTCAGGTGCCTTATCAGGACTGTCACCAAAACTGTGACTGGCCTGAGTCATTCACCTCTCTTTGTGTGTCTCAGTTTCCCTTTGAGGAGGTTACTGATTTACTGTTAAAACACATAGAAATGCACAGGGTAAGTATCATAACATCTGCAACCTCGCTCCATAGTTTCCTCATTTTCACTCCCAACTATTCTTGACTCCCAGGTATTTTTGAGTCATTATAATTTTACTAAACTTTCTAGCTGTGAAGTGTAGATTATTACTTGGCTAGCAGACTTTTGGTGACTTTTTAATAAGGCAACACTATCCTTGAGAAATGTATTTTAAGATCTGCTGTTAATTAAGCTACCACCTCAAAAAATAATTGTGGCTTAATTAGAAGGTAGGCTCATCTTACAAGGAGTAAAAAGACAAATCCTTGCAGCCATAGTATTGTAGGATTGAACAATGTACCTCAGTCAGAATTGGAGATTCATGCAGGTATTTCCATTTGTTTCCACTTTCTACTCTTTTCTGCCCTTTGTTAAAACTCACCTATCCTGACAGTTTTAGGACTGATGTTCTGTTTGCCTGCCTTTGAAAAAGTACTTTTTTCCGGTTCCTTTCCTTTTGACCCCTTTTTCCTTTCTACGTAATAGGGTCAAGTCTGCATTTAGTAAGCATCTGCACATGTCTTCGTAACACAAGGCAGTGCAGAAGATATGCTCAAAGCTGTGTTTACCCTCAGAGGGACAGAAAGGGCTAGTGACAGAGCTGTGCTGTTTATGTGTGAAGCATTTAGTTGTGCAAAACATAGATGACAAACCAACAGGATACAGATTTTTTAAGAACACTAAAGCCAGGTCCCACATGAAGCAGCCATACATCAAGCAGAAAAGATTTCTGAGATGTAAGTCATGAGATAAAGCTTATATTTTAGGTCAAATTCAGCACCTTTTCTAACAGTGATTGTCAATTCGCTCTTCCTTCCTTTTCTTGTCTAAAGCCTTGATGCTGACCCCTACTCAGGCTTAGCAGTGCTGTACTCAGATGGCAATTTCATTTAGACCAGCTTAATAGTGACTGAAGTCACTATTCAGCTCATATGATAGAGCTAACACCAAGCCCAGAAAAGTTAAAGATATGTCTGGTTTTATTTTCAATACAGGAAGCAGAAGTTCTCCAGAACTAGAGATGCAGAGAGACAGAAGAAAAAAGAGTGAACTGTCTGTGTGGTGAACAAAAGATAGCACAGAGGCAGATAAACTTGAGGCACTGGCTGTAGCAGCTTTAAGAGATTTAGGAGTAGCAGACAGCATGGAGACATTTGCCAGCTCAATGTTTTGAAAGCAATCCCTTCTTGTGCCTAAGCTGCCGATAGAAACAAGTTTCTTTGCTGCCAGTTACATTGTAAGGAAGGCAGTTGGCAGGAGATCTGTGCCTCCCTGCTCTGTAAAGGGGAGTCTTTGTAGCTGAATGACACTTCTGGACAAATTGCACTCTGACGACTTCGCACAACTCCGGTACCTTGAGGAGGGGAAGTCAGGCTGGAGCCTAATGTGTCTACAGATTCAATCTTTGGGGATAGGTGATGCAGAAATGAATTGAGTTTCACATCAAGCTGAAGCACAGACGAGAGGAATAAGAAGAGTTCTTTGTAGACAGGAAAGGGATCTCCTGACTACGGAAAACCACCAGGAATTTACAAGAAAACTACCAAATCTTATTGGTGCACAGCAGAACAATCCTTCTTAAAGGCATATTTCTATTCCTTTTCAGAAAATGCAAATGAAATATCACCCCACAGCAAAGTTTAAATTATACTATTCACCTTGTTTTGCTCCCATGACAGTCCCTCCACTCCTGTGAGGTCTTTGGCACCAGTTCCCAGCCTGGCCCTGACATCTTCTTCCATAACTGCTAGCAGCTGTCCACAAGCAGAACGTAATACTGACCATAATCACGCCTGGAACTGCCAGTTCAGACCCACAATGCCACTAAAATGCTCATCTTTCACTGTAGGTGTAACTGCCCAGCAGCTTATTTCCCATCTGGGACATGCAAATGTGAAAATCTGCTGCTTCACTACCAGTGGGTTTCTTTACCTGGCTGTTACTGCAGATGTGGACCAGCAGGCAGTACTACCCTCCCTCTCCATAATATTCAACCTCTGCCCTGCACAGCCAGTTTGGGACACCAGTTGCTCCTGTTGTGGTTTAACCCCATTCAGCAACTAAGTACCACTCAGTTGCTCTCTCACTCCCCACCCCCTGCCACAGTGGGATGGGGAGGAGAATAGGAAAGAAGGTAAATCCATGGCTCGAGAAAAGAACAGTTTAGCAATTTAAATTAAATGTAATAGTAATAGTAATTAATAGTAATAATAATGATAATGATAATAATAATAATAAATTATGGGAAACAACAAAAAGAGAGAGAGAAATAAACCCCACAAAAAACTCCCAAACCCCCAAGCAATGCACAATAGAACTGTTCATCACTCATTTACCAATATCCAACCAGTTTCTAAGCAGGATCCTCTGGCCAGCTTTTCCCCAGTTTGTGTACTGAGCATGATGCCCTCTGGTATGGAATATCCCATTGGCTGGCTTAGATCAGCTGTTCCAGCTGTGTCCCCTCCCAAATTCTTGTGCCCTGCCAGCTTTCTAGTTGTCAGGGCATGAGACACTAAAACGTTTTGACTTAGTATATGAACTACTTAGCAGCAACCAAAAACTTTTTTGTGTTATCAAGATTATTCTCATGCTAAATCCAAAACACAACACTACAGCATCTACTAGGAAGGAAATGAACTCCATCACAGCCAAGAACAGTTTCATTTCAGGCAGTGACTTAAGAGTGATTGCTGAATATGTCATCTTCACTTTAAACCAAGAACTTTGCTTTGTCTCTTACCTGTTCTGTACCCAGTGTTATTGAGATACACAGCGAAGGTACGAGGCTCATGAGTAGCCTGCCATGAGGGAGAAGAGCAGTTTTCATTGTTGGTGTAAATGTTGTGGTTGTGCACGTACTTCCCAGTCAGCATCGAGGAACGAGATGGGCAGCACATGGGGGTAGTTACAAAGGCATTGATGAAAGAGGCCCCTCCATTCTCCATAATTCTCCTGGTTTTATTCATCACTTGCAAGGACCCTGCAATAAGAGGTACTGATCATCACTGTGCTGTAAAAGATAGTTTGAATATATTGGATGTTATTGTGCTGTTAAAAGTAAAGTGGCAGTGATTAGCTTGCCTCTGAACATCAGTGTGCCTGACTCTGTAGCTTTGGTAATTTTAGGAGAAAAGATCACAGTTTTACTACATCAACAAAAATACTTTTAAGGATTCCAGAAAGACAGATTTTTTTTTTCTCAGACTTCAAAACAAAGTTAAAATATGGACTAATCTAGAAACAGTGTCAAAGCTGTATCAGATTTATAGGTCAAATGCAGCTGTAGAAAAGCAGTATGCTACATAGACTGAATTAGTAGGCAATATGCCAGTAAAATACGTAAAATACTGAGATTACCAATGAAAAATGTTAATACTCTTTCCATTTTATCAGATGTTAGAAGAAAGAGAGAAATAGAGAGAGGAAAGGAGTAAAGGAGGGAGTGACAGAAGAAGGAAGGAGAGAATTCAGTAGCAATTTTTCTAAAGGAAAGTTTCTGTGGACACAAGATCACCATGTGTGGTCCTGATACTAAAGCACTGTGCTCAAAATCAGTTTTTGGGGATAAAAATGCGTGAAAAAATTTGGCAAAATGCAGTGCCTTTCTCAAGAAATTGCATTGATACTGTTTAAAGAACAAAGACATCTTTTGCATCCTTCAAAGCATCTTCAAGAACTACAAGCTGAGACAGGCAGAGCTTGCAGATTTCTGATTGCAGAAAGGCTGAACAGCCCTGGATAGAGTCTGTCAGTATTTGCTGACAGCTGTCAAAGTTTGTTCTTTATGTTATCCAACAGAGCAGAGATTGAAGGGTGGGGGTAAACTGTAGATATGTCAAAATGTGCCTAGGAAACAAGTCTGTGAATTGTAGTACTTGCACAAGGTTGGTGGTAAAAAACGGTTTCTGGAATTTTATTTTCATTTGTTTTTTCCTTTGGTTTTTTGCACAGTTGATGGTCTTTTACATTTAAATCTGTTGAATCCTCTGATACAACAAGAATTTTTCTTGATGGTTTTGTTTATGTTGCTTGAAAATAAAATTAAAAATGTTCTAAAGCAGTTGCAAACCTGCCTGTAAAACCATAAAACTCCCAAGGAGACTCAACTTTAGATGTTAGCAGTAAAATCTTAAAAATTATCTTACTAGTTAAAGTTAAGCATGCTTTCTTTTGGTTTTGAGTCAGTGCTGAATATGAAGACTTTTGTGTAAAAAAAATGTTAAAAAAAGGGAAGAGGCAGTAGGGTCTTCAGCATTTCATTTAAAATGCTAAGGTCTCTGTCCTTAAGGATACATTTAATACTGTGTATGAAAAGTCACCATCACTTTGGACTCTGTCTCTCATAGCCCTTATTTTCTAAATGCAGAACACCTGCATTTGTGCTTTCCTGAACCCCACGTGCTAGGGATATAGAAAAGAAGAAGAGTAACTGAGAGGTCCCTGAACACAAAAGGACTCCATTTACATGAGCAGGGGCATTTCACTGAATTGTTAAGTAAAAGACAAATGAGAGATCATCCTCATTCTACATGCTTTTATCTTGGACCTCAGGTTGACTTTTTAGTTTTTGTTTCATTTTGTTTTGTTCTGTTCTGTTTTGTTTTCACCAGAGCTCTTCCATTTTTGAAAAGTCACAGTTTTTTCCTGAGAACTCAGCTGTAAAGTGCTTCGAGGTGCTCCGATAGAAAGTGGGCTATTCAGGTACCCTAATGCACAGTAACTGCAGCAGAGCTGATCTGCACTTTCCTGCCTCCATGTATTATAAATGAGTAGCTGTTAGAGTGCTTCCTCATTCCTCCAGCTGGTCAGCCCTCTGCTCTTGCAAACCTGCTGTTTATGACTAAGTTTTCCCTCCAGGTATGCACTTACTGACACTGATAATAGATTAAGCCCCTCTGGAAATTCTGGAACAGGCACTTCAAAGCAGGTGAGACTTCCTCATTTGGAAAACAAAACACAAGCAGGAGATAAAACTTGCTGATATAAGTTATAATCCTTTGCTGTCCGTGGCTCTCCTCACAGCTTGTGTTTTTTACCATCTGGCCCACAGTCTTCAGGGCACATGTACTCAGGCGCTGTCTTTCAGCAGGACACTCGCGCTCTACATGACCGGTTGGGGAGCACCTGAGGGCAACCAGATAACTGGGAATGGCCACTTTGGACACAGAAGTTAGTCAGTTTTGTCAGACAAGAAGTTCAGCGTCACTTCTCAGTCCATTCTCATACCTCAAGGAATATGTTTGGCATCCAAGATATCAAGTCTTTAAAGTTGCTACGGATTTTCATCACGGGTGGGCATCTCTACAAAGGGATGTCTAGGAGCCACCCTGTCTTTATAGGGGTTGTATGCAAGGCCCCAGGAAGGTAATGGACTTTTTCAGATCAGCACATATCCCCATTTTTTCAGCTTATGTTTTTTAGCGCTCCAGTTCTAGGGAAGATAGAAAGCACACCAGGCAAATTATGCCTGATGTGATGTATTTAGATGATGCTGTGATCTCTGTACCCAGTGCTCTATTCAGTAGCTGGTTTATATAGATTTCACTGGGTGGTGCATTGGGCTGTAAAAATGGGTCAAAATCACTGTAACTACCAACATACTCGTTAGTTTTTACTCCTATTATGCAAGATATTTTTTACAGTGAGGACTATAAGAGTGATTGGGGTGTCATATTTTGAGGTACTGATGTGTGCAAATAATAGAGAATTGGGAGGACAGGGAAAGAGACCAAAAGGCAAGCAAAATGTTGGACTGAAGAGGATATGGGCCTGATCCCAGTGGGAGCTGGGGCCACTGGCCTGAAGAGCCACAGCATGCTGTCTGCCGGAGGGAAGGAGTTCTGGGTTCCGGGAGCTCTGCGTTGAGCAAGATGCCACTTCATTGGGCAGTGAGTCCTCTACCCTCAGGATCATGGCAGGGGAAATACAGCGCACAGTGGCACCATTTAAAAACTAAAATACCTTTTGAACTCAAGTATTTGCTGAGTTCCTTCAGGAGCTGTGGGCCAGGCTGCTTCACACAGCTTAAGCTGAAATCCACCAGCTGATCTAGAATATCTTTTCTCCTTGCATAGATAGGAAGTGGCTGGAGTTGTGGGGCAATTTGTTGGTTTTATCTGATAAAGCGAATGAGACAGCAACTCTGCTGAATTTCTTTGCACTCAAAATGCAAAACTCAGGGGGATGGTGCAGATCAATAGGAAGATGTGCATACCCCTATGGCTTGAGCACTAACTAAATGCAAACTCCCTGCCTCTTGCAAATTTTACTTTGGATGACTCCTCTATATATTAGTTGCACTCAGTCAGATGAATATTTTGGTTCAATGATTATACAAGCTCTGGAGACAAATCCTTCCTTACTGAAGTCTATAATGCACCTTATATGCTTTTATGTTAAAGCATTCATTTAGAATAGCTTTTAGAAATGTTCATGCTGGGAATACAATAGCAAATATCATATAAAAAATCATAAAAAATATCATAAAAATCCATATTCAGCAACTTTCAGTCTTGTAATTTTTGGACACCAATGCCTAAGTTTTATTCTGTTTGTGGCAGAAAGTGTTACTTCCCACTGACCTTTGAGAAATTTAAGACTTTTCTCAGGAATCAATGAAGAGCAAGAGGAAAATTCACACATGGAAAATAGTTTGGCTTTATTTTTCAAATAAGCAGAATGATTTATTAGCAGAAGTGTGAATAATGCAGTACAGTAAATCTTGGGGCTGAATGCTGTTTCCTGTGAAATGATCTATGAAAAGGAGAAACCTGTGTGTTCATTCCAGGCAGTGGGAATGCACACACACCCAGGCTATTGCTCAGCTGCCTGCTAATAGGAGCCAGAGTGCCCTGTGAACATTCAGAGCAGCTTTCAAAGAGAAGAGCTCCACAGTATGAACAAAGTGACTCGCCACATCCTTCCTCTTTTTTCACCACTCTCAAACCTTCTTGCAAGACTGAGGACAGTAAGTTGGTAACATTGTGTTCAGAGATGTGTGTCTGCTGACCTACCTTCCCCAGTGCCCTGAGTACCCTGGAGAGAGTAGGCTCTTTCAGACCACAAAAAGGAAGACTTGACTTGACCCTTTTGACAAAATTTTTCAGAACGACTCCACCAAGAAGAAATGCCCCCCCATTGTAAGAGCTGTATTTTAGACCAAAAATAGAACTGGGAACAGCTATTCATTATGCAGCATGGCTAAACAGAGCAGAGGTTTGAAAGAGTGAAAAATAAAAAAAGATAAGAATTGCTCAGCTCTAAAGGCTTGTGTTTGGAGCTCTGCTGCATAAAAGCACCAGCCCTCAGCCACGAAATATAGTTTATTAATTATCTTTTCAGAACTCTGAAGGACTACGAAATTATTATCGCATCATGGCAAATACAAAAATGCTAGCAATCAAAGAACTGCTTTTAGATACAGACCATATTTTGTCTACAATCTTCTGTCTGAAAGTGTGTGATTTTAGAACATATGAAGTTTTCTGGAATGAAGCATTTATTTTTCAATGTCATACGGCATTTTGTCTAAAAATTCACTATGCTTCTATTAAAAATATATCTGTCGTAAAAAAAAGCTAAGAATGCAAGATTTCATTTCAACTTAATTTGCCATTTTTTCACCTTTTTGATCTCACAACCCAAAATATTTGCTTGGGGGTACACCTAAAATGATCCTCTTTCTCTCCTTGATTTTTCATTTTGGGCAGTGAACCAAAAAATCAGTTATATGCATAACTACCATTAATATCTTTCTAACCTACTTAATGGAAAACATTCAAAAGCCTCCTGGAACATCATCTAAGAGTTTTAACTTTTTCCACCCTAAGAAAAATATGTGAAAATCACTTCTGACTGGTATGTGCTCAGATATTTAGTATACTTGTGAAAGCAAAACTACCATGCTGTTATACATACAGCATAGTTCTTAAAGCAGATGGATTTTAAACACTTCAGTAATTCATGCAAATATTAAGATTACTAAATCCTGTAACTAGACCAGTTTGTCTGTGCGGATAAGTATGTCAGAGGACATACATCCCTGTGACAAATATGTGGAGATACAGACACCTATATGGTACTGAGGGAAATGCTGGCCTCACAAGCCTCCTATTTCTAAATGCTACAAAAAGTCATACAGTGAGAAAAGGTTTTTGATTCAAGTTTCTTACATGTATGTCCTTGCATGCATTATTAAATAATTTTATTGTGCTGATTAAAACTTCCCATGGTGGATTTTGATAATCATATATTTCCTTAAGTCTATAATTAAATGTGGTGAACGCCATTAAATAATACTGTTAACTCATTTTCCAAACTTGTCCCACATTCTGATACTATTCCAGGACCAGCAACTTCTCTGAATTTAAAGTTCTTTCTGCTTGGCATAAACTACTGAATGACACATGAAAAAAATGTAGTAGCAAACAACAATTATTTCTCACCTAGCTCCACATCTTGATCATCTGTGAGTACAAGGATGATATTTGGTCTGATATTTTTTCGCTCCTGCTGCACACGTCCTCTGAACCTTGGGGACTTGATGGTGGAACAGTGACTTCTTAGCATTTCTGTACTGAGCACTGCCAACATGAGTGCAAACCAAGAAGGCTTCATAGTAGTTCCAGTATTTCAATGAAAAGACTGATCCAGAAGTTCCTGAACTCTAGTTTTCAAGACTGTAAAGGGAGGAAAAGAGATTCTGTTCAAGCAATAAATAAACTTCCAGTCATACATTGAAAAGATGACACTTAGGGAAGTCAAGCCTGACACATACCATTTAACATGATTATAAGCCATATTGTTGAATGAGAGCTTTATTCTGTCATTTTCTAAGAATAAACTCGGTCATTCTGCAACTATGCTCTCTCAAATAATTTTTGCTTGAAGTCATGCCTGCATTTTGTATAGACATGACTTCTGGTAAATTCCTCACAGTGCTCCTTCTCCTACACCCCATGCTTCTTTTTATGCAGCTTAGTTCCTTACATTGAGTACCTGGGTGCAGTAAAAAATTGCCGGGATGCAGACGTGTTCAGAACATCTGTAGGAGGAGCCCTGTGAGAAGGAGAAAGCAGAAGGCTTGTCAGTCAGAGACCTCAGTACTGTGGCTGTGCTTCAAAGTCTCCAGAATTTTTTGTTACAGCTTCTTTCTCTGTCCTGAAAGAAAAGAGTATAAAAAAATTGCATTCTCCATGGCTCCCCTACTTAATTTAATACCATACCTACGCAGGGGTTGGATGGCACCTTGGCTGCTAGAGATAAAGGACATGGATCTCACATCATCAGACACAGGTGCTTTTCCAATATTTATAGTCAGATTTATAGTGAGATTCTGAGAACAAGCATTAATTCCAGCATGTGACACCTGGCAAGCACTAACGCTGTTTTAGGTTAACCCACCTGCATGAGAGACTAAAACCTTAAAAAGCAGAGGGGAGAGCATGGCTGTCATTTGCAATCTGCATGGGATCACTGTGTGAAAAGTCGTCTTCCCACTGACAAGAAAGCTCATATTAAATGACGGTCCATATGATCTTACCCAGCATTGTGAAAGAGCACAACCATCCCTCAATCAATCAACGACGGAGCTGAGCGCCTCATCCATAATGCACAGTACCTCTGCCACAGCCTCGTCCTTGATACTCCGTTTCCAGACTTGTCTCAGTGCCTTATCAGAACCCCCTCTCTGTGCCTGTCAGTCAAACAGCCTTGCTTTTGTAAGACCTGCTGCAAGCACAGAGGCTTGGCTTTACTGCAGCACATTTAAACCAGCGACTGAAAATGACTGATTGGTCTGGAGAGGAAGGGGTAGCCACTTACACTTTGACATTTTTGGCATTACTGACTGAAGCTCTGCAAAACCCGTCTGTAACACAAGGGAAGGGAGGGAATATCTGGGGGCAAAAAGGAAGGGGGTGGGAAAGACACCACGGAGTCATGCCTGTTCCCTCCAGGGTATTGACCTGCCATATACATTTCTTCTGGTTTTATTCTGGGACTGTGGATAAAAGCACGGTGATATTGGTCAATTAAAAAAAACCTCACAAAACCACCCAAGCCCAAGAACAATCAAGAAGTTTGCCCAAGGGGAAAACTGCATGGGAACTGGGGTGTGCCTTATATAATTAGACTGGAGCATAAATCACGAGATCTGTGCACCCACACCTGAGACTTCAGACATGCAACATGAGCCACAAACAGATTAATAAACAGAAATAATGAGAGCAACACAGAAGACAAAAGGGGCCTCCAGTCACTCACCTAAAAATGCGTTAATAGGGAGATGCTCTAAATTTCAGGGGAAGAAGCCACAGCAGAGGGAGGGGATGGGACTTGGTGCTGGACTGCTAGAAAAAGGATCGTGTTCTTGTTTCCACATACACCTTTTATTTTAAGCTTCGCAAGCTAAACAGTTTCATGCTCCTCACTCCGGCAGGCTGTAATTACACCAGAAGAGTGTGAACGTCTTTAAAAGGAAAATCCAAGCGTCTGTGGCAGAGAAATTTTGTCTTTCATTGTCTCTGCACCAACCAACACTCCAGCCTTCCGCTAACATTACAGCACTGCCAAGTCAATACAGGGGATTGCCATCGAACAGCAAATGCTATTTCACTGATTACACAACATTCAGATAAGTAACTGGAAGTCTGTAATTAGCCTGGACAGACTTTTAAAAATAGTTCCTTTTCCATATATATGTTCTTAAGTCACATAAAATCTGACAAGAGCCCGAAAGACCAGGGTTACCAGAGAAGTCAGCTTTCTTCTGACAGACACCAGATACATGCTCTTGGTGCAAAAGCAGAAATACAACGTCTCTAGATGTCTGATCTTTAAACAGCGAAACTTTGACTCACATCACAAAGCACGAAAGGCTATATGAAGTGAGACTCAATGTTTAGTTTCTTACCTCCGTTGTACAGCAAACTTTTTCAGACAATGTTGACCCAGAAAGCGCAGTCATCCTGACTGCGCTGAGCAAACATTGGCACCACCGTGTTTGAATAATCCCCCACTATACGAAACTGCAAGTTCCTGACAATTACACCTCAGTGCTAATAAAATTTACACTAATCCAAATGGACATTAACAAGTATTCTTCATTTCAACCTGTCTGGTCTGTATTAGTATTTTAAAAAATCCCTTTCCTCCAGCATGTTTGAGGCACCTTAGGCAGGTCTTTGCTAGAAATAAGAGTATGAAAGTTTCTCTTCCCGCTCTAACATTTTTATTCTTGATGGATAAAGGAAAATATCAGGACAGATTTATACATATAAAATTAATTATCCAAGTTTTATTGAATGGTTCTTATACACGAGCACAGTAATGCCATGTTCTGTTGCTCATCTTTCAGTTTTGCATACGGCAAATCTTTATTAAAAGTGATCTTTGACAACTTCTCCTTTTACAGCCTGTTTCCCAGTCCTAGAAGGAAATGAAGGAAAGAAAACTTTCAAAATAGAGGGTTAATAGGGAAGACAAGGCTGCAAAGTTTGTGTTGGATACTGGCTGGTAGCATAAGTGCCCCTGCAGATACTGCAATTTGTCTTAAGAAACAGACAAAAATAGGAGAAATTCTAAAAAAGAACTTTTAAAAGTTACATGGGGAAGCAAACTGTAATTTTTTTGTGTTAAGAAATCAAGATGGTACTGCAAAATGCTTTTTTTTTTCCTACCCAAATAAACAAGTGCTGATCTAACTTCTATATGGGAATTTTAGAGTGTATTTTTCTTATAGAAGATACCTATGATAACCAAATTGTAGTTAGTAAATAAATGAAAACAGAAGAATCCAAAGAAACTAATTTTTTTCCACAGGAGCAGAAATACATCGTTTGCAATCACCTTTCAAGGAAGAAAATCTGAAAACTTGCATCTTTAGTTGTTTCTATGCAGCTTGTATTATAACATGCAGTTCAGGGACTTATGGGTGTGGAGAATTAATTACCCATGAAACTTGAATTACACTGGCAGAGCACTGCAAAGAAAGGCTACAGTGCCACTTTGTGTGGTGTGGCATAAAAAAACTATGAGGACTTTATTTCAAAGTCTCATAAGAGAGTATCTTTCAGTGATTTAGAAGAAAAGCAAAAGGCAGAACAGTATCTTTTGAAAGTCTGTAGACTTGTTACTCATTTTGATCCAAAACTGTTCAAGATTTTCATGGCATTGACTAAAAGTGCTTAGTTTGAAACACAATAAAAGGCAGCCATTATTCAAAAAAGAGCATTTGCCACTTTGTTCTTATGTCCACATTTTCACTCGGTTCACTTAAAATGCCATTTTGTGTTTGGCCAATAAAATCTGTCCAGAGACATGCACTTGTTTATGAAACAGGGCACTGACTATGCACATGAATACGCCATTATAAGTTTTAAAGATATATGAACTTAATTATATCTAATAATCTACAAATGTGTCTTCCACATATCATTGCACAGGGAATTTGTCTTATATGAACACATTTCCTATCTGTAAATCTGACATCAAATGTGGGGATAATGAGTAATGGTACTGGACATATGTCCATCTCCAGTACCATGTGCTATGCAATGTCCCAACATCAGTAATTCACAACCAAGGGGCAACAAAGGGCAAAAAACTTTGTCTTCTCTGCATTGTTTTCTTTTGAGCATGAACATTGAGGCATTATATTATCCAAATTCATAGATTAAGGCCCACTGTCCTAGTGGCCTTTCCTTTGAAACAAAAATGGATCAGACAATAAAGGAAACAGTGGTAATAAAACAATAATACTAGTAATAATGTGGACTGTAACTGCAGAGCTTAAGAATCACAAAATCATTAGGGTTGGAAGGGAACTCTGAAGATCATCAAGTCCAAACCTCCTGCCATGGCAGCATAGCCCTCAGGTGTATCAGTCACTACCCCAGGTTTGTACCATCAGCAAACACGAGAATGAGAATTCTGGCTTCTGTTCCCCAGATATTAGTAGTAAATATATCCAGTGAATTGAGAATGTTAGGTATCACAGGGTTCTTAAATCAATAAACTTCTAATACAGCACCTATTTGTGTTGCGTGCCTCTTTACTATCCAGTATCCTACAGATTTGATCTCTGTAGTTAGATTTCCCTGCCTTCATAAATTGACATAGTTGTATGTAATAAAGATATAGTCCACAAACAAATGTTTTGCAACTTAGGACATTTTTAAAATTTTGACAAGTGCAAGGAAATTGCACAAAAATGCATCAAGTGCACGGAAAAGAAGCAGAAGGCCTTGTCATTGCAAGTGTTCCGTTGTGTCATTTTCGTTATGCAAATGATAATCTTGGATAATTTTTTTCTTATAAGTTTCTCTGATAAATAAATGAATAAAACCCCTCAAAGAAACAAATCCTTGGATATCAATCACCACAAGAAAATGAGCTTTCTTTCTTCATCTCAAGCAGAAGAGCATCTTCCTATGTATCTTACCTCTGACCTGCTGACTTGACAGTTTTGGCTTTAATGAGCTTTTTTTACAGGAATATGATCCCAGTGTTCTCTGTTTCCTTAAAATCTGACTTTCAATAAGAAAAAGAGAAAGGAAAAGGACAACTAGAAAACTGAAAAACTCTCTTAACTCAAGGTTGGGATTCTGCTATTATCAGTGTTTTTTAATTTCCAATATGACCTTGGAGATTGGTCACTTTGCTGGGCATCTGCTCAGCATAAATTTCAAAAACCTGCCAGTCTGCCTGTAGTGCCAGAAACCATTGTCTGTGGCATCATGTAAACTGGAGGTGGCTTCATCCATCCATGACCCTACAAATGTCAGATTCAGGGTTTACACCTACCATTATAAGTTGTGTGCTTTAAATTGAGATGAGTCCACCTGACATTGCTGCTGTATTTGAGAACATTTTGCATACACGGAAACTCCAGGGTGAAAGAAGGTGAAAGGGGTTTCCTGAGCCACACACATACAGCTTCTGTGAATCTTTGATGTTTGTGTCACAGGGTGGATGGACGTCTCCAAGTCTCATGTGGTCAATACCGTGAATCATAACAAGTGTGTGGTTTGAGACTCAACAAAATTAGCAACTTCGTTAAGATTAGTAACTGCATGAAGATTGTGCAGACAGATTGAAACTACATAATAAAAGGTCAGGGGGGCGAGATGTTCACCTGCACCCAGCAACCTAGTAGTTCATAGGTCTTAAATATCTCCCTTAAATCATATTGCCTTGATGACTAGAGGGTTGTAACACCCTACAACAAAAACAGCAACTCTCACTTTCAATAATACAGTGAAGCACTTCAGTGGAAAAAGCTGTTGACAGATGACTGTTTTAAGTTTAGCAATGTTAAAGGTCTTCTCACATCTTACTCTTCTATCTCATATTTAAAGGCAAACACTGCAATCTCAGACGACCAGGCACGACCATGTAAATCTGCAGGTCAGTTTCCTGTGGGAATATTGAGCCTGCAGCCATGGGAAACACATTTACAGTACAGCAGAAGTCAGGAAAAAGCAAGATTTACCATTTTGTTTTAAAGGTTAATCCCCTAATCTAGGTTGTAAAGTACAGGATTTACAGTGAACACAAAGAATGTAGTTCCTATCTGGGTCTAATCTAATCATTATCTATTGGATTTCCAACACACTTAGCTAATCAATCAGATATCTTCTCCCCCTTCAAATGTAATCTGTATATTCTAATGATGGATCCTCAGTGCCTCAGGCTAGATTAATTTAAAGTAACTATAATTTAAAGTAATTGCAGGTAGGGAGAATCATAACCTTATATTACGTTTTTACATTGTAATTTTGCAAACAGCTACCGACAGGAAAGGAAAAAGCTTGCAGTGACTTGAAAGTGTAATGCAGGCTTGCTAACCCACTTTTATAACTTTGTACAGGTTAAGGGACATTCTTAGTAGGTAGAAGTTTCCAACACTTCATCTGTTAGGGTGAAACAACAAACTACAATAACATTTTAAAAATATACAAGTGTAGGAGAAATTATCTACCTTTGAGAAAAGAAAAACCTGTATTTCATTTTAATGCTGCTAATATAGCTGAACAAAACATTAAGGAAATTAAAATTAATGTTTTTATATTAAATTCAAATTGGCAGAAGTTTCAAAACAAAATTCCCACATATTTTTTTAAGAATTCCCACTGTTAAGTTACAAACTTCTAATAATGTGCAGTTACCTAAATTTATTTCTCACCATCTGATTTACTTTGTTTTAGAATTTCATATTTCAACACGGCCAGGATTGCACTTGTCATACAAAAGAGCCTGGTATAATTGAGCCAGATGATGTGCCCCACAAGTAAAATCAGCCATTCATGAAAGCTGGTCACCAGAGGCCATTTCAAACAATGCACATTTCAAAGTAATCTAAAGTAATCCCTTTTTTCTACTGATTTGGTTTCCAGGCAGTCTTAAGCACATGTGTGCAGCAAACAGGAGGCTTATTAAAACCTCATGTTATATTGGAGGCTATAATGCCATTGCCTTGTGATTGAATTCCATGTCTGTTAGTCTTCAAAGAGAGGGAAAAAAATAAATTAAATTTATATGCTTATTACACATGAGTGTCATGATACGTGCAGTTTATTAGCACTTGCTAAATAATTAAGACTGAGAGAGATAATTAGATGTGTGCTAGGCTCCAAGCAGGCTTCTGATATCAGATTTTTTTATCTTTAAAGGAAGTGGTTTTCCAGCTAGAAGGTAATATAATTACTAAAAGACTCCAATTATTTTTCAAATATAAAAACTAAATTCTGAATATGAGGGAATCTCAGGTAATTTTAAAATTTCCATTTTAAACTCACATATTTTTGCTATAAATAGCATAATGCCCCACTTGCTCACTTCAGCAGTGTGGGGCATTATGAAAATATACTACACAATAACACACTGACAATTCAGTAAGTAGTCTTGCAATGGGAGATCATATCACAGAGGTGAACAACAGCAACACAGTTTGCACATTTCTTTAAATACCTGTTTAAGTTCACTGGCTTTAGAAACCATTCAAGACCATAGCTTTCCACATCTCCTCTGGAGAGAAACTCTTCATTTAAAAAGTTTCCTTTCTAGAGGTGTTTACTTGCCCCCAAATGTCTGTTGTCACAGGGAGGGGTTAGGGTAGGTGGTGCCGTCATGGGGTGGGTGGTCTTGAGAGGAAGCTGAGCCTAAGGCGTGGCTGCTCTGGCCACTCTCCTTGCTGACTGCCCAGGGGAAGCAACAGCAGCTCATGGGCACCAGAGCAGTTTATGTAAGGACTGAAGGGGGAGGAATTGCCTGTATGAATCTACGCAAGTGCATGTATGTGAACAGGGAGCACCACCTGTATTTCTAGGAGAGGAACTTAAATATATTTTTTGTTGTATTGTCAGAGGATGGACTACTCAGAAACACTATAGGACTTTAGATAGGTACCCTGGATAGCCAGGGGAGTCAGGCAGTTCTAACTGCTTTTGGAAAACTTCCTCTATTATACTATAGTGCAGAAAGTAAATTTATTTTTAGTGCCAGAACTTTCTGTGCTTAAATACAGTGGACGTGTTCTTGTGCACCTAGGTCCACTACAGATTGCATATGGTGTCTGTTGACTTTTTCTTTCACTTTCAGGTCTGGACTCCTAGCCTAATAAAATTTTTAAATATAATCCCATTATATTCTAATGAATTTTACTTTCAATAAATTCAAACTGAATTTAATAGGACTGCTAAGATATGCACCGATGCCTCAGGTCCTGAGTTCTGTTTTTAAAGCAAGATCTCTCCTACTATGTTACATTTTGTCAAGCAGTTTTTCTAGTCCTGGAACAGTATAAATTCTGCCTTCACTGATATACATGTAAAAGCTCCTTGACAGGCCAAGAAATGTGTTTTCAAATAAACTCCTCCCTGACAAACCTGTACTATAGGGAAACCAGCCTACTATTAATAGTAAACAGACAGACCAGACAAAACAATCTGTTACAAAAACCAAAAAAACCAAAACAAACCATGCTTCATATCCTGTTCCACAAAGACTAGTCAGCAAGGAAGATACATTGACTTGAGGCACTGCTCGGAACAACATCACCCTTACTTTTAATCTCAACCTTACTTTTAATCTCCTTTGTAATCAGGAAGCCCTTGGAGTTCCCCAAGTTCCATTTTCTGGTGGTACACAAGGTAGAACCCCAGCTACCAGGAGCAAGGGGGACTAGTGTCTGCTATCACAGTAACCCTCCCAGTCCTCTCGCCTCCCCTCACCTCGCTGTCCCACTGTCCCCACTCAAGAACACACCTGAGTGTGCTCAGGGAGATTTGCAGAGTGACCTGTGACTGACCTACCACAGGAAAACTCAGAAAGTCATCTACACATCATCCTGTCCTATCAGGTGGAAATGGTTTAGTACAGGAATGGCAGCAAATATGAGCAAGGGGTACAACTGATGGATCTCACTGCCAAACAGGTGTCTAAGACTTACTTAAACTCTGATACGTCCTGCTGTGCAAATGAAATAAGTCTTGTATTCAACAGGACTGCTCAGCTCCTTAAAAAACTTCCTGCAGGCTCTTCATTCCTGGTGCAACAATATTTTAAGATCTATGGTATCTTTATTTCAGAAAACATCTAAGCATCAGTGGTACCTGAAGAAAGGCCAAAATGTACAAAGCATAAGAATACTGGCTTTCATCTGAAAACTCGTGTCAAAAAAGCCTGAAATTAGAGTCACATTTGCCTGTTCAAGGACAGAATATACCATATACAGCTTTTTTGTCTGAGGAACGCCAATTATTCCAACCTGAATTCTGAAAATCCATTCTCAAAGGGCTGTTTGAAAATACTCTTCAGTCTGAGATCTAAAAAACTCAAGAATGACTTGCTGAAATTATTCTGTGAACAACTTTATCTCAGAAAACATTTGAAGGGATAGCACATATAAATGCACCTTCATTTTCCTAGTGAAAATGCCCGGGGAACCACTTTCTTCATCTTTCAAGTACATACAGGCATTTCAATTTCACAGTACTGGCTTCTGTAGATGAGAGAACAGTTTTAAAGCATGGAAGATGAAGCTGAATATATTGAGGCAAACATTTTTTTGTTTCCAATGCACTTCTTATTAAGCAAAGTTTCTATTTAGCAATGAAGAAACATTATTTTATACCATCTTTATTTTTTATAAATATAGATAACTGTATATCTTTATATATCATTAATTGTAAGCCTGCTCATGAGCCCAGATTCTACTCAGGTGCTCAGCACACACTGAATTATTTTTTCTAGGAGCAGTGGAGCAGGCAGTCAATCTTATGTCACAACACTGGACTGTGCATTATGCACAGAGAAGGGAAGACGGGAATGGAAATGGTAATCATTAGGCAGAAGCTTCTGAATAATGCAGCATGGATCAGGAATGTCAAGGACTAGGAGGTATAGGAAGTGGGTCACAGAAAATTGAGAGGAGTTAGAAAGGCAAAGACCAGAACCATAGTGTTTTTCTTCATTTTGTGTAGGAAGGAATTTGAGAGGCATCTCATTTTACTGTGATTGTCAAACATCAATGTTTGTTTTACTGGATGGTTGGGTTTTTTTTCCCTAAATGTAGATAAACTGTTCTTATATGAAAGGTGTCTCATAAACTGTGTCAATGACCCAATTCAGGAATGTTTAGACCAAGAGAGAATCCGCTCCTCTGTCCTTAGCAGACTCAGCTGTGAGGTCAGACCAGGCTGCTCAGGGTTTACCAAGTCATGTTTGAAAATCCCAAGGGTGGACACTGCCCAGATGCTCTGAGGCCCTGTTCCACTGCTCAACTGTTCTGAGAGTGAAATTTGTTTTTGTTTAGACCCAGTCTGAACGTCTTATATTTCAAGTTATGTCCGTTGCCTTCTTGCCTTGTCCTCCTGCCATGGATGACTGTTAAGAATGAGGCTCTTTCTCCAGGCTGAACAACCCTTCTCCTCTAACTCCTTCATTTGGGACAAGAACTGCAGCCCCCAAGCATCTAGACTGCCATCTGCCAAACACACTCCAGTTTATTGATGTCTTTCCCATACTGGCAACCTAGAGCTGGACATACTATTTAAGACTATCCTGGAATTTAGTATATAGTAGCATCAAGGAGCAACATCTGTGTCTGTCATTGCCCACAAGTCTGAGACCCTTTCTACTGGCTTTCTGTTCCACCTATTTCATCACTGTACAGTTTATAAGCAATTACTGATGTTTGTCCCCCTTTTTAGAATTCTTAAATGCTAAAGGCTAAATTTGGTTTCTCAGTCAAAAGAACTAGCCAGAATTTCAGGTTTTATCCTTGTCCTTTGAAATGGGGAAAAGTCTTCCAATTATTTCAGTGGTCATTTCTTCAACAGAAATGAAACCTGATTTAAAAATATTTTTTGTTTTTTTTTTCTCTTCTTAATAAAAGAGTTAAAGCAGTTGGGACTCGGAAAGAAAGTACAACTTTATGTATGAGAAAAGAGAGATTTGAAACACCCAGGCCCCATGTAAATGCAAAGAGCACAGTTGGAATGAAACAAATGATCTCACTGGTTTCTGATGAGATGGGTGGTGTAAATGTTTCACACTAACCACACTGCATGCTCATAATACAGGAGCTAATTCATCTGCCATGAATACATTCCTGTATATGTTGTCCTTTAAAATAAACAAGCAAAAATGAGTAATTTATTGAGTTAAACGAATAGTTTTCCAGAGGGACCCCTTGTGTCCCATATGACTGTTTTTAAAGTCTAAATGAAGGCAGCTTAAATGCTACATCCTCTGTCTCACTATGTGAAACAGATATTGCTTTAAAATATGGAATTTCAATTTTTAACACTGTCAACAAGTTCCAATTGTTCCTTAAAATATCATTTGGACTGCTTATTCATTCCTTGGAAGACTGCAAAACTCTAAACACAGGGCTGCAGATGGTGAATCATGACAATTTTCCAAAGTCTCTATTGCATTGCATTGCATTTGCAAAATATGTTTATTTCTAGATTTAATTTAAGAAATTTTCATGGAAATTTTGTAACTACAATAAAGCAGTTTTATAGGAAAAGTCTCCCAAAAAAGAAGTCAAATCATAATCAGCTCTGCATGCATTAAATTTTACAAATTCTTTTTCTATTTCAATATCTTAAAATTTATCAAAAAATGTACTATTCGTGAGACGTCATTATGATCTGTCAACCACACAATGATTAATGTGTTTCCCAGAGTTTTTCTACCCTAGAAAGAAGTTATTAACTTGCATTTGTTCTCATAGAATCTTCCCAAAAGTACAGGTTACTCATGGAGGCAAGCTATGATCATAAGATCTTACTAGTAGATAGTCTGAGACTCAGGATCACAGGTTTCTTAGATTAATACAGACTCAAATAAATTCCCTCCCAAATTAAAGGTGCTTTCCATGGCTTGCAGTGAAGAGCAAACAGCGCCTCTTGAACAGAAGCTTCAGAAAAAGTCTACAAGGAGTCCATGGCATAATCCCCACTGTTTTCTGCACAAACATTTTCCTTTGTGGCAGAAGAATTCAGAACTGCACATTAACACAGAAAAATTTCAGGACTGAAAATACTCTGTAATTTGTGTTTAGTGTCCTGATGCATATCTGGAGACAGCAATTTGCACATAAAGAAAAGCATCAACACTGTTTGGGAAAAACACTTGGTGTTGTGGTGGTGGTGGTATGCAGAGAGGCACCGCAAAAGAATTCCACATCGCAGGAAAGATGATGCCCTGGTAATACAGCATCTTCATATGTTTGTTCTTTTACTCAAGTTTATAAAGTGTTTTTATAAAATTTGTGGCTCTCCTTAGCACCTCCTTTAAAATTGAGGTGATTTTGAACACATGACACACCCTAAATCCCCTCCCAACTTTGAGGATGTGGGTGACAGCACCCACAGAGCGCAAAGCATAACCCACACTCTGTCCCCTGCTTGTGTTACCCCACCTTCTTGTTTTTCCATTTTATTGAAAGCTCCTAGAAACTTATCTTTTCCCCAGCTTGGTATAATATGGTCAGATTATAGACATGTTTAAATTTGGTCAAAAATATACCAAACATTTTAAGGTATGAAGAAGGAGAAAGAATCTGAAATGAAAAATGCATTGTGCTAAAGTATCATATGGCACCAGCTTATGTTTCCATTATCTCCTACATTTAAAAAGCTCTGTTGACCTCTGTCAGAGGCATTTATGTTAACATTGCAATGATTTGTTAAACTCTTGCACATTTCCTTGCTTGATGTTCCTTACCAAAATAGGCCTTTATTACAATATTGAGTTACATATTCCACTTTTCATGGGTTAGAGCTAGGAAAGAGATATGGCAAAATGTCTGAGCGTTGGCATCTGTTTCCTACACCTGCTAATGTAATTTTTATGTATCTGCAAATGAAACCCTCCTGTGTTTCCAGCAACACCAATGAGCACATTTTCAGGATACCCCATGGGCCCTGTGGGCCATGGCCAGCAGCAGCTGGGCAGGATCTTGGCAGCCTGTCCCATCCTAGCCCACAGCCAGCAGCAGGGCGTGAGGATGGCACAGCGGCAGCCCCAGCTCCCTGGGCATGAGGACAGGCACAGGCCGCGCTGGGAAATGCCTGGGAGGAGCCTAGGAGCCTACAGGACTGTGGGCAGATGTGCAGAGCCCCGGAGGGCTGGAACCGGGTCCTGGGCCATAGGCAGGGAGGTGAAGGCGCTGCGGGCGGGCAGGGGCAGGCGGAGCCAGCGGTGCCTCATGGCTGTGACACGCACAGGCAGCAACAGCATCAGTTGTAAGTGGCTGAACAAGGATCTATATGGCTGAATGAGAATCAAAACCATTGTCTATAACTTTAGGAAAGTTTCCCTAAAAGTTTATTTCACCAGGAAATTGTGACAGGTAAAACCATAGAATTAGCTAGTGTGTGTGCAGCGGTGTAAACAACAACAACCAAGACCTGTGATATAGTAGAATGTCACAAATCACCTTTACCAGCATGATAAAGAGGAGCTTATTTATTATAAATTACCCTATCTTCTATGGTTTAACATTCAGTTCAGCAACTATGCACAATATATATCCATTGTTAACAGTCAAATGATAGAGGTTTTAGCTTACAGGTGAGGACACAGTGGGAAGGCAATTTTAGGAAGCAAGTAGCTGTAACCAAATAGCAAAGAGCTACTGCTAATACATTTTCTTTTTAGTGTGAAATTGCTTAAAACCAAGGCAGCTGATTGACTAGTGTGAATCAGATGGATCTCCTAGACTGCGTGATGAGTGTCACAAGTTAGCATCTAATACCTGCCTAAGGCTTGAAAAACTACTCCTCATGCCATCTGTTATGGAAATATCCTGTTGAACAGGACTTTTGGACAAATTTTTAATCTGTCATTCTCTGTCTGTAAATGATACATGGAATGTAACACTTCCAGTATTTTTTCATATTTTCTTACATAACGTTCATAAAAGTTATGTAAGAAACTTCATAAAAGTTCCTTGATTTACCATGCAAAGAATTAGTTAATTGATTATCACTGATATCAACACAATAGCACTGAAACTAAAATGAAGAAGGATCAGCTTGAGTACTCTGACTTCGGACTAAGCTTTTTGCTTACTCCCAAGTGTGAGACTCAGATGGAAAACCTTTACTTTTCAATCTGAAAATAAATTTCAATACAATTTCATGCTATGGAAAGAAAAAAAACCAAAAAAAACCCACTGGAAGTCTTTTGTTTCCATTGCACTGTGAAATGAAAAAAATCTGAATCCTTGAAAGCTAAACTGTCATCCTTTGTCCATCTTTACCCTTAAAGATATAATGCAGATCATACATCCCTATAATATGAAATTACAGGAGTCATAAGTACAAGGCCTGCCTTAAAACCCAATGATATTATGACTGAGGATGTTATACCAGACAGACTTTCCAAAACCAACACCATTCATTAATTTATTTTGGATGATGACATATCAAGCTAGACTGGACCATGAACTTGGATCCTTGATGATCATTCAGGTAAGACTTGATGATGTATTTCTGAACTCCCATTCATCAACCTTACATTTGAGCTAATACTGTCTTACACTTAATTTATGTCTTGTAAAATGATCACACACTATTCAGAAATTATTAAGAGAAATGATAAGCTGACAATACCATATTTGAGTCAATGTCAAAAGTAAAAGCATAATTTCACTTACTGCTCTGTACTGTAGTAATGTGAGACAGACTGTGTGTCCTGGTTTCTTCTGGGATAGAGTTAGTTTTCTTCCTAGTAGCTGGTATAGTGTCATGTCTTGGGATTAGTACCAGAATAATGTTGAGAGCACATTGCATGTTTTCAGTTGTTGCTAAGAGCTTTTCAGCTTCTCATGCTGAAGACAGTGAGAAGGCTGGAGGGGCACAAGAAGCTGGGAGGAGACACACCGTGGACAGCCGACCCCAACTGATCCAAGGGATACTCTATAACATCATGCTCAGCATATAAACTGGGGGGAAAGCTTGCTGGAAGCTGCTGCCTGGTAACTGGCTGGATACCGGTCACCATGTGGTGAGCAATTCATTGTCCATCACTTGTTTTGTGTATTCTAATTATATTAGTATGAGTGTAAGTAGTATTATTATCCTTCTTTACAGAGTCATTAACTCTCTTTATCTCAAACCACAGGTTTTCTCCATTTTACTGTTCCTATTCCCTCCCCCATTCTGATGGGTGGAAGTGAGCGAGCAGCTCCATGGGGCTTAGGAACTGGCAGAGCTCAAATCATGACCTTCAGTAATGTAAGGTGTGCATTACCTTAGGAGCTAAATAAGGGAACTTGAAAAGATTTACTGATACTTACCTATCTACTAATACGAAATTTTCAGACAAGTTTATTTTGCAATCTTCAGCTGTGGTATGGTTCTCTGCCATATACAAATATGCAGCCATCAGACCTTCTACATTTAAATCCTCAACACTCTCTTTGAAGACAAAGTGGTTTTAAATTGCATGATCTATAGGGCATTCAGACTTCAGTAATGACAATAACAGTGAGGACTAAAATATGCTTGCTGCAGTGTTGTGGGCTATCTTGGTAGCTGCATCATGTTAAATGAGCTTGTCACCTGTTGCAGCAAATGCAGCACATCTTGAACAACTGTAAGTTAGCACAGTTATGCCAGATGAATTTGCTGATCCCATAGCCAGGTTATTGGTATTACTTAGCTACTTTGTTCACAGGTTCCTAGACTACAAGCTGCCACAGAGAAAAGTCCTCACAACAGGCTTGTACCTTAAGGAGAAACACTTGCTGGCATTTGAACAGTAGTCACCATCTGTTGGGTTTTTTGGTTCATTACTGGCACAGGCCCAGGTAAGACATCCTCTTCCATCCCAACATTGTATTTGAGTCTATCTAACAATATCAACTCACATCTGAACCTAATTTTTCTCAAGCACCTTTCCCCTGCCCTGGAGCAGGAAAGGAGTTTAAAATGACCGTCAGCATAGAGGCAGGGCTCCTTACCAGAAAGAAAACAGTATTTCACATAGAAAGAACCAGGAATAGCTATTCTAGTGAAAATGTTTGTCAAGTATCATTTTTCCAAGTCTTATCTGTACATGTAACACACCAAAAGTTCAGTAAAAGGAAACTTTTGTGATCAAGTAATCAAGTTTTCTCTACTTCCACAGCCAGCTATTACTGATGTTGTCATCTGTGCTGGCAGTGTAGTGTCTCCCTCACAATTTGGGAATTATTCTGTCTTGAACTAACCAGTGGTTATGATTTTTATTACTTTTCTTATTCTTTTTATTAACCAGCCTTCTAGGAAATTACATTGACAGCTGAAGATGGAATAAACACATTAGTTAGCATGCAGCCTTCTTTATTTACAAAGGGTTCCTCAATTCTGCAATTTTCCTCAGATGCTAGGTGGTTATGTATTCAGTGAATAATTCCTGCCTTTTCCTCCAAGAAAATCACATAATGTATGCACATCAAAGCCATTGTCGATAAGGAATTAGCAAGGGATCACCCTGTGGAGGGTCTCTCAGTCTATGAATACTACTAATAAGGTAATAAGTATGAGAGTTTCCTCAATATGTAATTGCTTACTCTTCATCTCAGCAGGTTTTTCTTTACCTAATCATCAGCAAAATAACCCATGTAAATCACAGAATAGTCTAGTTGTTTGATCAGTCCCTTTCTTTGTGTTAGCCCTTTGATATTTAACCTCCCATTTCAGCCAGCCTCACAAGGATGTTTTCCAGTGAAACAGTATGTCTCATTTGATGCTATATTAATCATTTGGAGAGAAGGTGCATGTTGCTAGGCTGGCAGTAAGTGTATGCATGTGAAAGCAGGGCCAGTCGTGAGCCACAATGAATTTCTTCTGCAACAGACCAAGAGCCCTTCATCTTTATTGACCTAGGGAGCAGGTCAGATATGATGGCTGCTATAACAAAGACATTTCTTCAATGCAAAAATGCCTTTGCAGTCACACCACCAAATCAGTCTGAAAATCTCAATTTTATTTGTTTTTAAAATACTTCAAGATAACAGCACAATATGACTGACATGCTAGAGGACAGGCTAATACTCAATCTTTTCAAAGCCATGACAGACATGCAAATTAAATCTAAATGGAGATTGTAAGCCTTTTGGCAAACTCTTAAGTAACTTTTCACCTACTAACTAAAGCAACAGCTAGCTCCAGAGGAAAGTAACTTCACCAGAAAATAAAATAAAATAAAATAAAATAAAATAAAATAAAATAAAATAAAATAAAATA
>VXBC01004469.1:253739-295665 GCA_013399945.1 Ploceus nigricollis | reverse complement strand
AAAATAAAATAAAATAAAATAAAATAAAATAAAACTCTCTGTCTCTATTACAAAAAAAACCAACCAAACAAAAAAAACCCAAACAAAAACCCAAGAAAACCCCCGAACAACTAGAAAAAGTTGTTGTGGTAAGCAATGGGCTTATAGTGTCTCTTTTTACTCTGCAAACATTTTTTTTCACTCAGCTTGTTAGAGAGCAAGCAAACTGCGTACTAACTATAGCACACATCCCTGTTATTTTCTGTGATCAAGCACATGACAGTGAATTGTGTGCAAGTGGATGCTGAAAAGTAGTAACTTAGGATCAACTTGGATTCAGATAAAGGATAAAAACTTTCATGTGAACCACAACAAAAGAAGGATAATACTTTCACCATTTTCCTATCCTAGGGCACTTTCTCCAGCCTCACCTGAAGAATAAAACTTCTAAGGTCACCGTAAAGGAAAATTAATACCCTGAAACTAATGTATGTGTTAGATTGGAGGCAAAAACTTAGTACTTCAAAAAATTAAACTTTCATTTATATGACAATTTCAGAAGAAAAATCTAAGATAATTAATGAAATTTTCAACAACAGAATAAGCTCGTACCCACAGAGATACATGACACTGTAAAACTACTCAGAGATTAGGGTTTGTAAGTTGTGTGGCAAATATTATAGGGATCTTAGTTTATATCCTGTTTCATGGGATGAAAAGGAGCGTTTAACTGCTTGGCTCCTGCTGTTTTTGAATGAAAATCCAATGCTTCATTAATATTTATCCCTTTTTATTCTAACCCTACCATACATGCTCTCTTTTGGGAGTTTCAGGAAAACCAGCAATTATCACATCAAAGGTCATCAGTCCACCAGGGAAACTTCAATCCTTAACTGGTGGAGAATTGCTGCAGCTTTTGCAAACATCTCAGATCAGGCGAGCGAGTGTTTTCCCTCCTCCCCTCCCTCCTGTGACTCTTGTTGGTTTTATTTAATCAGCTTAGAAGACCTCCTTAGTTTTCCTGTGATGCCATACACTGTCCTAGACATCAAAAAGATTTTTATACTGCCGTTATATTTATATAGGGGGAATAAAAGAATGATGATTTAACTGTGCTGCACAAGAGGTCCAGTCTGACACAGTCCAAAAGACTCTGCTTAGATTTCCCAAAATATATTTTTGTTAAGGTCTGTTCTGAAATTATTTGCAACACTTTTGCTTGCTTCAATAGCAACAGCAGCACTAAAGAAAGAAGATGGTCCAACTGGATGAAAATGACAGAGATGTTCACTTGTACTGCATAGCAGAAATCAGAAGAACCACTGAGAAATGAAGACTCTACTCCTGCCAACAGCAAATGTTAAATAACAAAGATGTCAGTCAAATGCCCAAGATAAATCAAGAAACTGTTTTCAAAATAACACTCTTTAAAAAAATAGTAAATTCTGTGTTCATGTTACTTATCTTTTGGCTTCCTAGTCCCTAAGATTGTGCATTTTGAAACTATTTTTGGCAATCCTAGGTACTAAAATATGTTTATTTCTTCCTTTCAAATGAGATATAAGTTTTCCTAGAATCATATGATGCCAAAAATTGAGATGCCTGACAAAGGAGAATGAGCTGGCAGTGCTAAAAATGTGCTTTCTTCAGGACTGAGGAAGGCAGATCTGATGACACACAATGGGAAGGGCATCACATTCATCTGTATTTTCAACCTCGCTGGAGAATGGATAACCAAACATCATTAATTCTGAGTATTACTTTTTTGGACTCTCGTATGTTTGCACAATGAATTGATTTAGGTCGGTAGGGGTCTTGATGTTAATCAAAACATGACTTCACTGTCATGTAGCCTGCTAGCTTGGGCAACTTACCTCTACTAAAACAAAGTATCATTCAGTACTTAAAAAATAATAAAAATAAATTTAACAAAATCAATCAACAAAACTGTCAGGGAATATTGCTCCACTTTGTTTGAAGTATCATTTCTTTCTGACTACTGTTTCTGCCTCTGATTCTTTGTACAAATCCTGTAGTCAAGTCACTTTAAGTAAGTCTTTTCTACTTTATATGTGAAGCTGCACAGGGAATTCAAGCAAATCTGAATAATTTTATCCAACTTACTTTTTAAATGTAATTAGTTAGTTGGTTTAATTAAAAAATTAATCCATGCTCCTCAGTGCCTCCTTTGATGACTGAGAATGAGAGGGAACACTCCCATGTAACAAGCCAAACCAGCTGTATGTTTCTGAAGCATGGTTTTCACTTTGATAGCATTAAAAGTTTTAATTCCATGTTTCTTTACCTTACAATAAAAGCTAATCTCACATCTAAGAGAGTGGGAAGTCACATAAGAAGGCACCGAACCATGAGTCTGAAATTTTGGCCCTTCTCTGCTTTGCAGCCATCTTATCAAGATATGAGCTGGTACGTACCTCCTGCATGAGAGAGTTCCCTTTTCATGAGAATCTTTTGGTGAAGATCCTGTCGTTGTACTCATTTTGCTAGAGCAGAATGGGAGAAGTGGGAAACAGGCAGAAGAATTGTTTCTTCTCCCAGACAAAAGAAAGCTGCTGTCTTACAAGGCTGGGAATAATGGTGTTGCACTACAGTTTTACATCACATAATTGCCTTAAGTTCCTTGGACACTTTGCTAATGCAGGGCCTCCTCTACAATTAATGTACTTAAGGTGAATATAAATTGGTTTTTACTGTACTTTTGTATTACTGCACCTGGTCCTTGGGTATTTAAGTGTTCAGTGAGGTTGGCACTGAGGTTGGCACAAAGGAAATTCAAGAATTAGCTAGGAGCATTTTTTTGTATACAAAATGGACTTCGTTAAAAAGTGACATGAAATGTTAAACATTTGGTTTGTTCAAATATCTAAGTGACTAAACATTTGAACTTGACTTCAGAACACGAATATTTTCACAGCAAAATATAGTGTGCTGAGGAATTTTGCCTATGGCTATGGTATGAATGAACTAAATCATCCCATAAAAAAGACACGTTTCTTCCATCTTCCACTCAGCATGTAAAATAAAGGAATTTATATAGTATAGCAAGCAATCTTTGATTCAAGCAGTGAAATTTTATTGTTTTGTTTTATGATTAATACATTTGACCACACTGGTATTATCAGCTTCTTAATTCCTAGTTACTGCTCTGTTTTTAGCTCTGCTAACTTTGGTACAGTTCATTCAGATTTGACAGAGTAAAAAGAAGCTGCAGAAACAGCTGAAAGAGTTTCACTCCAGTGGACTGAAAGTTCTCTCAGGTGAGCTGAAAGGAGCTTTCAGGAAGGAAACCATTGGATAGAGATAAGGGACACACCAAGGGTCTGTCACATGAATGCTAAATATGCTAAACTGCCCTTAAGTTAGATCCTTAAAGTTGAAAATGACAGCTGAAACAGCAAAGGCCTTTTAAAAAAGTTTCTGCTGTTAAAACAGAGACCTGATTCCTCTTGGATAAAAATCCACTACAGATATAAAAACCCTTGTCCCATCAAAGCTCAGCTGCAGCACTGTATCATGTGTAGCTATGAGTTGTTAGAAACACACTGAGGCTCTGAAGCTGCTGCAGAACATTCAGCTCCGGGAGACTTACAGACAGAAAGGATGTGCTAACAAAAGCTGCTCTAGATGCTGTGATAAGCACTGAATTTCATCTACAAAGAAATGGTTCTGAGCATTGTACAGAAAACCTTCTCTTTTCTGAATTATCTGAATTACAGTTCTGCAATGGGCAACTTGAAGACAGATTAGTTTGCTAGTTACATACATACACTTAAAACTTCTGAAGCTTTAGGGAAAGATGTGTTTTCATGAAAGAGGCTTTCTTTTTCCAACAGGCTGAGAGGAAATTAAATTGAAGAATACAGTATCTGGATTACATCACTGTAAGGGCAAACAGTAAGGACACTGTAAGCACAAAGTACATTGGGTTTTGCATTTTAATCAAGTTATACTGTGTCTGTACACTACCACAATCACAGTGAAATAAAAGCTTCATGTGAAATACAGTATTTTTACTTGTTGGCCCCAGGTACTGCATACTGCAAGACTGTTGCTTGTCTAGACACAAGACCACGACTAACTGATGATTAATTAGTTTAACTTATACTCTCATCAAATTCATTACTTTCCTAAGCAATTTCTGAAATGACTTAGCTCATGTAGGCAAACTTGGGCAATTATTGACATAGTTCAAATTATTAAACACTTGTAGCAGAAAGGCTCAAAGAAATACAATCAAACTGAAGTCTTACCAAATGTGAAGTTTTCTCTGAGGTCACAGGCAACAGATTTTTCTGGCTCCACAGAGCTTTCAGAATCTGTTCCACATGGTGTGTCTTTGGTCCTTGTTTTGATAAGGGAAGATTGAGGGACTTACCCAGGCAATTAGCAAGGCATGGTTGGAACTACCTGTATTTATGGCAGTTCCCAGTGCATTTAACAGACAATGCTGACAGTAATTCCCTTCTCAGTTTAAGCAGTGTCTTAATTCTGCCAGTGCTTACATTAAATGCTAGGAAGTTTGGATCAAAATCTTGACTACAGTTGTGATCTAGAAATACTTTCTGTATGTGATTGTTACCATCTGGGTCAACAGCTTTGTATTTTGTCAAATATCAATCACAAGTGGATCAGACTGTATTCCAGTGAAAAACAGGACCATCCCAATATAACTCTTATTCACCTTTCAAATTGTGAGACTCAATTAATGAATATTTTAGAAAGTTCTTGATGATAGGTTGCTATAGAAATCAAAAATATTTGCAGGCTATAGAAATGTTTTCTTCAGCACAATTAAGATATTTTTCTTGTTACATTTTCTCTAGTTATGTCTCTGTCTTGTCCATGTATTTTCTTTTCCACTGTCTAACAGAATGTTTGAGGTTTCTGGTGTCATTTATACACAAGCTGACATTATAGTTTTAGAACCTCTGCTACTTGAAATAGGACCTTTGAAGGGAAAAGTAAAAATATAGAAATTAACATAAAGTCATAAAGAATCTTATTGATTCATAAATTGAATTATCCAAAAGTTTATTGTTCAGAATTCTCTGCTCTTGACAAAATAAAACCAAGGGCCTCTAGGAATAACTTTATTGGAAGTGCCTCCATAAGATGTGGAAGCATCATGCTTTAACTGAGCAACTTTCACATCCACCATAAACTGCTAAGACTTTACTAAGTCTGAGGCTAGGCTTTCAAGTTTACTCTAGAACATATGAGTCTCACTGTCATGTGAAGAAACTACATGTGAATGAGTGTTAAAAGTTTGGAGAAATTGAAAAATTAGTGCTGTAGTGCTATTTCACACCACAGGCTTTCAAGAGCAGTCCAGGTCACAGTGTTAGCCTAGGATTGATGTAATGAAGTCTCCTGATGTGAAGCACATTTTAAAGATGAATAGACATCTTTAATATGGATTACTTGTTGGTAGCCTAAAAACATCTATGCTATGAAAACTAAATAAGAACTAAAGTCCCCTCAATCTATAGCTATCTAGAATTGACTTTTCTGATTGAACACAAGTCCATGCAACTCCTCCAGTCNCCAAAGCCAGCTCCAATATGGGTTTGGCAGAGCAGCATTGAGCCAAAATTAATAAACCCCAGCTGGATACAGGTTGACACCACCAGTCTTTGTGTTTCCCAGTGAGGTGGCTTACTATCGAGCCAGGTAAGATTTATATGGGCTTATGATCTCCAGTTCTGTGTAACTCAAAAGCAGCTGTACTGATTATAGAGTTGAGATGCTCCTGAAAGGACTTTAGAAACATTCGTGCAGCTCTGCTTCAGCTGATACCTGTGGCATGAATAATCTGCAACACACGGATATGCTGACTGTATCCAGGTTCTGAATGGGTGCACAACCAACATACCTAGTGAGGCAGTGCTGAGACAGAAAAATTTAAGAGCTCTGAGCTGAAAAGAAATTAAAACCCTTCTTTATTTCTAGGCTGTCAGTAACTTGTTTTGCACAGAAAAACAAGACTGAATCTTGTTATTTAAAGGAAGGTCAGAGTCAGATTCACCTCCATGCATGGGATCAAGCATGAAAATCTATGAATCTCTTCAGGTCTGTTTTGACCACTTGTCAGTGCTCCATGGGTCTTGGGATCAGCCTCTCACGTGGTATGAACACGGCCCTGAGGCCTCCATCATACTTAGTGCTAAACAAGTATGGTACTAATCATTATTTGGAATTGTTCAAACTCTACAGGACTAGCTCTCTGACTTCTGGTTTTAATATTTTCATTGGAAATGAGTAAGTGTAATTGACTTATGTAATACTTAATGGGAGTTAGCATTACTAAATGGTTACTGACCACCCTGAATATCTTAAATATGAAAAAAATAATCTAGAGTTACTTGCCTCACGAATACAGCATGTCTATCCCTTCTGTGATAGGTCAATAAAAGTAAGTTGATCATACACTGGATTTTAATTACACCTGATGGCTACATAACAGAATAGGAATTTATTCATGCTACAATCACAACAGTTTAAACTCAGTCACTGTCTACTTCACACATACATCTGCATCTACTTAAATGATTTCACAGGATAGGATTCACTTCTGCACTGCAGACATCAAGATTTAATTCTCAAAATGAGAATTAAATTATTAATTTAATTAATTAAATTATAAATTAAAGAGTTTAAGCTCTTATGACAGTCAGAGGACAATCTAACCTGTACATTTAGGGGAACCTGGAAATTATTTCCAGGTGTACCTCTCCAAGCCCCACTGGCTGTATTGACTCAAATGCTATTGCCTATAATGGGAGTCCAAATATTCACATCCTAGCACCTGTGTCGAGGTATCTTGATCCAACCCAGTAGATGAGTTAATTGGTGTCATTTTCTGAGCTATTGCCTTACCCTTTTTACAGAAAAGATATTGAAAAGTGCAAATTTGAAAGTTTTAGGATATAATCGACCTACCATACATAGATAAATTAAAATCTCCCTGGTGATGCTCCTTCAAGTTGTATGCAAAGGTACAATTATTGTAGAAGTATAAAAGTGACAGAAGAAGAGGAAGAAGATTAAATAGTCTCACTAGGGACAGTTTCATACATTTTCATGATTTCCCAGCTTATGTCTGGGGAAGCAGTGATTGTCACAAGGCTAGAAGTTACACCTGTGTCTTCATTGACATCTGCTTACAGGTACACAGACACATACATGCTTTATATTCCTTTCTTATGCATGCATTTAAAACTTAGTACACTTACTTTCTCATAAAGGGAGAAAAAACATACTAATGTTTTGCAATCTGCAGTTCAGATGAAAAATACAGGCTTGTATTCAGAAGCAAAAATTGTAACCCTGAATTTTGTCAATACAAGCAAATAAAATGCTGGTGTCTTTGGAAGAGTGACACTGACATAAGACTACACCTGCAGTACTAAAAATATTTATTTACTGCTTTTCCTTATGCTTTAGGGAAGTTGTGCCTGAGTACCCAATGCTACTGTGAGGGAAAGCATGGCCAGTTTTGTCCTCTAATATTTTTTTACTTTCTCCTGAAGCCTAATACATCAACATACTTGATGATGGTCTGTTCCCCTTTCTCTGCTCAGCTGTGCTAAGCAGGCTCAGGGAGATGTCTAAATCCCAAATTTTGCTATGAAAAGCATTTTCAGGTTGTATTTAGTCTCATTTTTTTGCTACTTATATTTCTTTTTGCCAGTTTTACACCTTCTGCAACTTTCTATAGAGATAAAAATGCAACTAAGAAGAGAATAGAAAGGAAAAGACTCAGAGAAAAGTTTATGGACTTTAAATTTATGTAAACTTTGTTAAGAAAAAATGTGATTAAAGGAAAAAGAGAAAGGAGGCAGTGAAACAAATGGCACAGATGTGAGAAAGGCATGTCCATGTGCTGATTAAGCTAATCAGGTTCAGTTAAATCCTTGCATAGGCACTTCTAGGAACTGTGACACATACACAAACAAATTAACAATCTCTGTCAGTACTTGGGTCACTATAGCATGAACCAATGTGCTTTTCAGCAAGTACGCAACAAATCACGTCAGTGCCCTTTCAGAGAAACTCAGGGGCTTAACTTCACAAGAGCAATTAAAATAATCCATACCTATCGTGCTGCACAGCTTAAGATACCTCAAGCTCTTTGGAGACCTAATGCTGGGCTTCTGGGTCTGCTCAGTTGTCACCCTGTCTGTGTTGCACTAATTGCTTGAGATCCTGCCTTTTAGCTAAAGCTGTTTGGGAGATGCAAAACAGGCATAATTCTCCAAAGGACTCCAATTTGTGAGGCACACACTGTTCATGGAAAATTCATGGGATGCTGGGGATCCATCAGAAACTGGAATTCTCAATTTCAAGGGTTCCTCATCATGATGACATCTGGAGCTCCAGCTCCAGTCCTAGGAGTGTTCCTCAGTCACGAGGCAATGGTGACAAGAGGGTAAATACATCTCTCCTAGGAAAGCTGGTTCAGGTAAGATCCATATGCTGGAGAGCAGGGGGTGGGGGGAGGGGGGCAGGGCTTAGTTCTGCAGGTTAGCTCTCTTGATGTGGTGATGGGCTGGTGGCATTATTGAGACATTTTTGCTTATCAAAGAAAAATTTTGGAATAATGTAGAGCAAGCACTGAGACTAAGGACATGACTTCAGGCCCCAAGCATCTGTTTCTCAGAGAAGAATGACTGTATCTGTGTTTGTGCAAGAGACAGCTATCTGGGGTATCCATCCCCTTGTCATCCACTATAAGCTGTTATCATTTACCCTTGCTCAGGTCTCATGTTGGGAGGAAAAAATCCTACCCCACAGATTGTAGGTGTCAGATAATACTTAGCAAATACTGTTCCCAGAGCATTCTGACCTAAACTCCCTTTATTGCCTTTTGCCTTAGAGAACAAAACTTTTCTCAAAGCACTCTTCACCACTCCGATGCACAGGAGAAGTCATGTGTATTCTGTGACTGTTTGGGAAGTTTCAGGCTCCCATCTGAGTGGCTTAATGTATTTTCTGATTACCTGTTAGAGATGACTCACAACGTTGTGTAAATCTTGGTATTGTTACATGACTTATTTTGTCACTCAACAACCCAGGAAGGAGCCAGGAAAGCAGCACTTCAGCTCTGCTCCTGAGTTTCAGCTATTTGATCAGGCTTCCTTCCTTAAGACTGGTTGCTTGCAAAGTTTCACAAAAGCTGTTGTTTTTTATAACTGTAATTGTAAGTCTAGTTTGACCTACCATACCTAAACATATTTTTAAAACAATATTCTTAGGGCTAAATACATAAATGATTCTTTCTTTTTCTGATCAAGAAGAAATTTTCCACCCATGTAAAAATTGTTTGCTATTTTGCTAAGGGCATAAACATTCCTTTGGGAGGTCTGAGCTAAATGAAGCTATAGATTTCAGAGCTGGAGGTTTGATAATTCCCTCAGCTGTATGCTCAAATGCACAGGGCCCTCTTGGGCAGAGGCTACACTTTGCCAAATTCATTGAATGAAAGCTAAAAAGACCCTGATCCACTCAAACACAGAAACAACTTGTCATTACTTGCACTGTCAGTACCTGAAAACATGTGACCTTTGCTGCTGGCAAAGTAACATCTTATAGCCCAGAGGTACATCAAATGAGCTTAACACAGAGTCAGTTTGACACTAACATTAATCTAAGGCTTGTGGACTTAGGAGAATCACAAATTTTCTTTTATAGCTTGAAGCAGGTCAAACATCTCCCTTTATTGAAACAGTTTTTCAGTTTTCTCTGCAGTTTTAACAGCATATATTATTCTACTGCTCATTAACCCCTTGCTTAGTTTGCTAGCATCCATAAAATTTCACATCACTGAAATGGCTGTATTTCAGTGATGGGTGAAATGATCCCTTGTTTTCTTCATATAGTGAAGTAACAGTGCAACATGAAAATGTTTTACTTTATTTATACTTACAGAAAGGACCTATCTACAAAAAAAAAAAATAAAAAAATCCAAAAAACCAGACAGTGAAACATCAGAGCCAGAAATCTCTTATGCTATTTTTAGACAGAAAGTGCACGCATTTCAAGTTTGCATTTTAAAACGGATCTATAGAACTACTTTGCCACTATTCAATATACAGATCAAGAATGCACATTAACTATTATCCTACACTGAAAATTCAACCTGCAAAGTGATGCTTTCTTACTCAGTAATATTTGCTTGGTGAATAGCAAATTTGGGACTAATGCAAGAGCAAAACCAGAAGAGAAGTCCTCCAAAGACAGATGTCTTGTTCAGCTGTTATAATGGTGATAGTCTAATGAGTAACTCTCTATAGGCCATCTAAAATTTGGAGGCAGAAAACTTTTTCTACAGAAATGTGTCTAATGTAGCCCATCTACCTTTAGTAATAGTGATTTCTAAGATAGAAGTTATGTTTGTAAACTTGCTTGCAGAAGCAGAATAGCTTTAACAGGGTCACTGTAACCACCATGAACCACAGAAGAAATGGAACATTTATGATACTGGTCATATGACAGAGTTGCACATTAATGAATATCACACAAATTTTTCAGAAGTTAGTAGAACACTAGAGCTGTTCTACCTTTCATACATTCCTGGAATGAGACAGATCCACTCAGGTCTCTCTTATAACAATTTCTCCACCTATAAGTATTGCTGCATTGTTTATTCTAGTTAATATCCTTTGAGTTAACAGTTAGATCTTTGTTAATCCTATATTTCAGCATCATGCTTCACCTTAACCTTTTCTTATTTTAATCCCAGCCTATGTTGTGTGTGTGATACAATATTCAGATTGGAAGAAAAGTCTCAACAGAGACTTTTGTCAACAGACCCAGCAGAAAATTGCCAGCATCTGAGAATCAGATAAAGCATTCTAAAGTCGGTACAATAGCACTTGGTATGAGATAGAAGGAAAAATAAAAATCACCACTTCCACCCCAAAATATTCTTAAAACTCCTATCTTCTTTTATATGGTTAAAAATTCATCATGATCCCGATGAGTACCTTGAGGCATAAAATACATCCACTATATTCTGAACATGACAGAATATAATCCTTCTGGAATTTTAAGTGTAACCTTAGCATTAGACTGTGCAAACACAGTTCACCACTTCCATGGCATCATGGCCGTGGGGATATTTATGAATTTATCTAAATCACAAATGAAATTCAAAGTCTAAGTTTTCACAGAAAAACTGGTTTTTTTTGTTGTCTTATGACATTCTGGATTATTTCAATAGTTATGTAGAGTTTTAAATATTCAGGAACACACAGTGTACATGATGGTTTAATTTGGTACCATTGAAACTATGAAGTGGGGAAGGCCTGCTACCTCAAAGAAAAAGTTAATGTGTGTATAAGAATCTAAAAACACTGGTAAAGAATGTTTTCATTTCAGTTACAATTACTGTGTCATCATATCTTTATTTGCTTTCAATTTGTTGCATGGTTGAACATTGTCACTCAGTCATGTCTGTGGCTATTTATAAATATAAATTTAATGGCTATAAAGACCTGCTTTGTTAATCAGTGTTTATATTTTATTGCCTTAGTCATCTTAACTTACATCTCACAGGATTTCAAAATCCCATGGAATCTCTGATCACTGAGGGCTCTGAGGATGCCTTCAGTGGGAACTGTCATGGCCTGGAGCTTCCAGGATCAGTTCCTGGAGATAAATATGCTCCCTGTGTGATACATGGCTATTGAGCCATGAAGCCTGGGATTTCTCTGTGGCATTTATGAGCATCCCACTACTGCATTACCCAAGCACTTCACAATCTTAAATGTATCTGTCCTGTGAGGTGGTGAAGCAATGTTTTCCCTGTGGCATTGGCTGTAGCACTGTCACATAGGAAGTCTTGCCTGCAGCAAGAAGGTGGGACTAGATTCCTCTAAATACCAGCTTATCCAACTAACTGGGGCACCAGTTTTCTCACTGCAAGGTAGCACCAAAGAAGCTGAGAAGGGGATGATATCTTACAGAGAGAGTCTCGTACATGCACCTCTCTCTCCTCTGTACACACTCCTGTATATTAGGAACCACAAAACTGGCTGGAAACCCATGAATTTTTCTTCCACATGAGGAATAAAGTGTGAAACATGGTTGAATTCTTCCCCAGAAGTAAGGAGGCAGTAGGGAAAATGATTACAAGTTGAGGCAACAATAAGAAACGATGTCTTATGTAAAACTGCAAGGCAACTACAAATGCTGGAAAGTTTTACCATTAGTGTTTCTTGGCCCTGAGTCAGTAAGCTGCTTCATTGCTATGTCAATAGCACATATATAAACACATGTCCAAATACTTTTCTCACTGAAAGTAGATTTAAGAAGTTGCAGATACATATTTATTTTCTGGATGTCCAAAAAAGTCCTCTGTGAAAAAATGTTACCCATATACCCATATACCTCACTCAAAAAGCATTTACAGTTTTACTATTACTTTATCTCACCACTTATGTGACATTAGGCAGTTTGCATGGTTTTGCTTTAACAGTTTTCTTTTGTCATTTTTGTCTTAATATGTAAAGTCAGAAAAGAGTTTCCTTTCCAGTACTCTTTTCTTCCTTTCCCAGACTATATCATGTGATTTAGTTCCCATGTGCACCTCATGAAGATCAACAAGGCCAAGTGCAAGCTCCTGCATGTGGATCAAGCACAAATATGGACTATGGGCAGAGAAAGGATTCAGAACAGCCCTGAGGTAAAGACTTGGTGTGTTGGTTGAGAAGAAGTTCAGCATAACCCAGCAATGTGTACTTTCAGCCCAGAAAGCCAACTGTACCCTGGGCTACATCAAAAAGAGAGTGGCCAGCATGTTGAGGGAGGTGATTTCACCCCCCTACTCCACTCTTGTGAGACCTCACTTGGAGTGCTGCATCCAGCTCTTGGGGTTCTCAACACAAGAAGGACATGGAACTGTTGAAGCACATCCACAGGAGGGCCATTAAGATGATGAGAGGGCTGGAGCACCTCTCCTCTGAAGACAGGCTGAAACAGTTGGGATTGTTTAACCTGGAGAAGAAAATGTTCCAGGGAGACCTTAGGGCAGCCTTTTAGTACTGAAGAGCAGGAGGGGGACATTTTACAAGGCCATGTAGGGATAGGACAAGGGGGAATGCCTTTAAAAGGCAAAAGGATCAATTTAAGTAAGATATTAGGAAGAAATTCTTCTCTATGAGGATGGCGAGGCACTGGAACAGGTCACTCAGAGAAGCTGTGGATGCCCTATCTCTGGAAGAGTTCAAGGCCAGCTTGGATGGGGCATTGAGCAACCTGGTCTAGTGGAACCTGCTCCAGCCCAGGATGGGGATTTGGATCTAGATGATCTTTAAGGTGTCTTTCAACCCAAACCATTCTATGACTGATTCTATAAGAATTAAAATCCAAATTATTTTATAGGGCAACTTTGCATTTTTGCAAGAAAAATGTTGAGATACTTTTGGATCAAGTTACTGGCAGTAGAAGTGTATGGCTGAAAAAAATCACAGTTCTTAAATGTTCATCTGATGGGAAATATTTGGGAGGGGGTAGGGGAAATAATGACACATACAATTCTTCTACAAAATCCACCTTAAAAACATTTCTTACATGAAATATTAGAAGTATTTTTATCAGACTATGCATGTCTTATTTTGGTGCCCTTGCATGGTTATATTTCTTCAGTAAGTAATGACTGATACTGGACAGGAAGGAAGTGACTTGGCTCTTACAGGAAAAAAAAAACCCACCACCTAAATGTAGGAAAAGGTTCATAAATACTTCCAGAGACTAGCGATTTGACAGCTTGATCTTGAAATCTTAAGAGTAAACTTGGAAAAAAAGTTCCTGCGTTCATTTTGGTTCAGGCTGGGAAGGAAGCTCTTTGGATCTCTTTTACTCTTGCCCGTGTCTCTTTTCCCGAGCACACTCTGAGCACACTGCCCACCAAACTGCTGACCGCCTGTTCCTCATTAAGGCATGCGGTGCAGAGAAACACGCCAGTAAGAAAACCAATGAAGCAACATAATCAGCAGCTGAGAACCCCTTCCCACTAAGTAGCAGGAGGAAACGAAGGAGAAAAACCTCATCCTTTCTCTTTGCAGCTCTACTGGTGTGAACTAATTTAATAGGGATGAGCAGCCACAAAGGCAAACAAGTTAAGTGACATGTGGTAGGTTACAGATATACTGAAAACGAAGCCAAGAATCTTCATTTTCACAGCTTCTAAAGGGAAAACTCTGAGATCACAGACTTTCTACTGTATTGACAGTCTGTAAAAAAACTCCCTCTAGATCTTAATCAACAGTGTATATAGAGAAACATGGGAAAGGCTTATGTGTGAGAGTGTGATGAGAAAGAAAACCAAATGGAAAAGGCTCTTGTTTACCAGGTCAGATCAGAAATGTGATGTAGGCGAGAAAGTCACAAAATGGAGAGGAAAAGAAAGGGCAGATTTGTGTATTTTCCTAATATCTCATTTTTTCAGCTATAACTATTGTAGTTAGAAATCATTTGCCCCCACCCCCTTGTCTTTCAGCTAATAATCCCCTTCTACATAATCCACTTTTCCTAACTGAGAAACTTGACAACATGAGAGGAAAAAGAATCAGTTTTATAGGCAAAAGTGGAATATGCTACTCAGAGAATTGAAGTCACTGATGGTAGAGATCACACAGGGGGTATGCAGAAGTGACTAGCTTCTTGTCAGGCTTGTTGGCAGATAATCTTTCTGTGGGTGCATGTCTGAACTTGCATAGGCACACAATACAGAGATGCACCTCTCTGTATGTGTTAGAGGACTTTTCCTAAAGAATCTCCCTATTTTTGATGGGTATTTCCTTGTGACCTTTTAGCAGGAGAGAAAGAAAAAGCCTCTAGGCAAGGTGAACACTTGACAAGATTCTGGCTAGAGAAAAGCTTATTACAGATTCAGCACAACTTGGCTGCATCCTGTGTAGACGAATAATAACAATGAAGAATCACAGCACAGAAAAAGGAACCCTACAAAAAGATAGTAGCTCTTCTGTACACTTGCAAGCAGGAATCTCAGCAATACCTTGTTGATGGGCCCTCAGTGTGCACACAGTAAAATGAAGGGTGATGCACTGAACTGAAAGAAAATATTCCATGCTCTAATGCTCTATGTGTCTGTTCCTCAGCTTCCCAACCTCTCCTAGCAAACTACTGACTGTTGGGATTTTTCTGAATTATTCTGTGAGACCCATCTGACCGTCCATCCAGGTTTCTCTTGGAGACACCACTGGTCAGCCCTGTACTCTTGACCTCATACAGACTCACTCTCTTAAGTCCTGTAACATGCAAGCTTCTCCAGCTCTCATTTCAGGATCATGCTCATTTCAGATGGAATGAAATGGGTATTTCAAGCTCTTTCACTTCCCAAAAATAAACTGGGAACCCTATGTGTACATTTGGAGCTGGAACTGGGATGCATGTGTGGGCAGTAATGAAACTACATTGCTAAAAAATCTGACCCCCAGGGTTCAGTAGAATTCAACTTAACTGAAGTTGGATCCTGGAATGTCAGTGGATAATGTGCCAGAGAAGTCTTTGCACTGAGTGTGTCATTAATAGATTATATACATAAAAGACATGATTTTTAAGGTTCAGGTCAAAAAGTTGCCTTTACATTTTTCTTGGAACTTTCCAACTATTTTATCCATGGTGCAAGTGATAACACTTTATTTCATAATAAATACTCTAAAGGCATTCCTAATACTGACAAATATGAATTACATTTATGTACACTGACAGTTATAGGTTCATTGTATGAGACACTATGACCCTAAATCTGTAGAGAAAAGGTATGTTTATAAACTTGTAAAATCTCTCTAGAACAGCAGATAATGTAGTCAATGAAGAGTGAACCACTGAAGTTTCACATTAGATAAAAAATGTTCAAGCTTTAAAAAAAAATAAAAATTAACCTTTGGATCTGCAAAAATTGCTTGGAATTCTTCCAATATAACATCCTTCTTAAGATTATTTGGGCTTCCTGCCTTTGGTAGTCTGGGACCAAAATGATCACTTGTCATTTCATTGAGTAGGACTGAAAGGTATGGCAAATAATAATCTGATCCATTCTCGCCATCAAAATCAAGAGCACTCATCTATATCGTATTATTCTTAACTTCCACTTCTGTGAAAATTTGTGGCATGCATTTTCTTGGCCTTAGTCTGGTTAACCTCTTCAAGAGCAATGTAGGAAAATTATATATAAATCTATAGATAAATGTAGTAAAAATTTAGATGAAGCTGGGAGAGAAAATTAAGATGGAAATTAAGTTAATTACTAGATCACTGGTGTAGGAAAGCCTGGATATTCTGATATGCTGCATGCAAGAAAATAATATCTGCTTTATATGGGACCATTATGCAGCCACACATCTGGAGGGAAAATAAAGCAGATTGAATAATCTTATGTTAATTCTAGTAATTATGAAACATTATCTGAAGATCTGGAAATTTAGATATTTTGTAATTAAAATAAACTATGAGCTAACATGTCAGAAAGTTACTGGTTCCAAGAAAATTCCAAAGACTTGCATGTGAAATAAACCTGATGTATACCAGCTGTCTTTCACTGCTAGCAATGTCTTAATTTTAAGTCCAAATTTACCTCTGCCACATATATACCTGCCATTAAATCACATGCATTTGCAAATTGTTTAACCAGAAATACTTTATGTAAATGAGGTGACGGAAAATAATATAGCTAAGGGGAAAAAATGAATCTCAGAGCATTTCAAACTTCCTGCTCTGTGTTCTGTCATGTGGTTTTATATTTTTATTTGTTAAGCTGAGATGTATGATTTGATACTGAGTCTATTGCCATAATTCCCACATCATGAGGTCACCACACAACTTGCTATGAGTTCCACCTAAAAGGCAGCCGGACCTTGAAAGCACAGAACTACCACAGATATTTTGGAATTGCTTTGGCAGAGTCGCCTAAGACAGCTTGCAAAATGCTTTTTCTTTACCATGACCAGCTGCATGCAGTGAGATTAGGTTCAAGTTTTCATAATCGTCATTTTCACATAAACAAGGGAAAATTCCAAACCATTATTTTTGCTTAATGTATATCTTTCCCTGCAGGAAAACTGCACTTTTATCTTGACAGAACTGAAGCCTATTAAATATTCCTTTTCATAAATGCAAGACAGGCATACAGTTTTTCACAGGATATTATTCAATAACCACAAAACGTAGAATTCCTGGATGTCTTAAAAAATAAAGTTAATAGTAGCAAACGTCGGATTGAAAAGCTATCTGTGTAATCATTCACTGGGTTACTAAAATGTGAAGGGTCCTTGGGTTAGTCTTGAGCCTTTAAAGTTTGGCAGAATAGAACCTCCAGATTTACTACAGCTTAATTATTGACCTGACATAATACTTGAACTATGTAGCACAAGCTGATGGCTTAGTTGGTTTAATTAATTACTGAATACACATATTATTTTTTTACCTTTGAAAATTTCCTGAAGTTAATGTGCCTTGGTTAATTTTCATAGCATTGGATAGAAATCCGTATGTCTTGCTCAGTGAATTTATTATGGGCAAAACCTGCAAAAAGGGGAGAACACATTAATACTTATAACTACTAGGAACCACACAGTTGTAACACAAGCTCTGTTCATACTGGGTTTAGAATTTGCTTGCAAAATTTATTATGAATTCCTATTTACTTTGCTGAATCACTCTGCAGAATCAAGTTTATCCACATATAATTGCCTTGCTTTCAAGTTAGCATGTTACTATAGTTAAAATAATAGAAACTTAGAGCCTTAATATACCCATATTCTAATGAACGGTTCCAATATTTAGATGTCCATCACTAAGTTCCATAACTAGCCAGGATATTTTCTGAGAATATTTGTAATATTTTAATTGAAATTTCTGTTTTGAAGATACTTGTCTTAGCTTTCATAATTCTTTGTTTGTCCTTTACTAAAATAAGATAATACTGAAATAATATATAAATTACCACAAACTATCCCATTTTGGCTTTAGGCATCTGAGAGGTAGCTACCAGTATCTGCTTTATTAATCTGAATTCCTTGCTCTTCTTCTCCCTTTGATAAAAACCAACTGGTAAATATCAACTTTCTTGCTTCTGAACCAAGCTACTATTAAGATTCCAGATTTCATAGCAGAAGGTTTCCCTGACAGAAAAAAAGAGCTTTGCTTCATTTATTTTCATGAACACAGGAAATATTTTGTTGACGTGAGCCATAGTTTCAGCCTCAACTAGGCACAAGCTTCTGACAGAAGAGACACCACCTTCCCCCACCATCCTGGCAGCGAGTCTCCCCTGCATGTGTCAGCACAAGCACTCCTGGGGCTGAGGGGAGCCAGGTGAGAGAACTAATCTGTCCAAGTACTAACCATGCCAGCCAAAATCATTAGAGCAAACTAGCAAACAAGATTATTTTTCAGATGGGTCAGCCCTTTCACTTGGCTTCCTGTGTTGTCACACCAGTTCCAGTGCTCTCACAAAAAGGGAGGAGAACCAGGGGTCACCACACCAGAAGTCGGCACGTGCAGCTTGAAGCCCTTGCCTTGAACACGTGGGCACTGAAATCACCAGACAGTGCTTTCCTGCCTAAAAATCAGCCTGTCAGTTAAAAGGTCATCTCTCTAGACTTTCTCTTCCACTGTTGTGAAGTCTCTTTGTCAGTCTGTCTGCTCCCCTTCTCCAGGATCTCTCTCCAGCTGGTGCACCACCCTTCTGGGAAGAACAGCCAGCCCCTGGCTGCCCAGTGCTTGCGCACTCTTGAACAGCTCAGAGGGCTGACTTTGGTTTTGGAACAGTCATTCTTTACTGTTTCTTACAGCTGTTTGTAAGGGCAGTGGCAGAGAAGTCTATCTCTTTTGAGGCTGGTGAGTGCAGTTAGATTCTTCATTTGAGAACTTCTGAAAGGTCAAACTGAACCTTATTAGGAAAGCTCTGGTGACTTGCACAGACACCATCAATGCAAACAATGAACACAGATGGGGAGCATTATTTCAGTCACAGCTGGGTACCTGGGACCAAAAAAAAAAATCCCAGGATAACTGGGGCATTTATAGCTCCCAGGGAATGGAGTGGGAGGAAAAAAAGAAAGAATAAACCCTCCCTTCAATAAACCCAAACTGGAGATAGTATAAATCAAAATTGAAGAGACTGAAATACATACAAGCCTAATATGCTGCTACAAAATGAAATGTAACCTTTTCTTCTCTAATGCAGAACAGGTTAATACAGTGGCATAAACAGTAGACTCATTGTCTCAGTTAATTGGAAAGGATTGTGAATTTTAAATCATCAGTTTTTAGGCAGCCAAGATTGTGAAGGTCTGAATAAGTTTAAATCAAAAGCTGCCAGTATTTGGGAACTTAACAAATTACCTCATAGTTATTAGTATGCCATAAATAACTACCTGCAGTATTATGGTCCTCTAAATCTTACCTTTTTCTTATGCAAGAAAGAAATATTATCATTATTTTTCCACTCTCAGTTCAGTCCTTTTTTTTTTTCTGTAATAAATAAACCAATAGAAATTATAGCAATTTCTAAGCAATAAACTTAATAATATTTTGAAAGGAAGAAAACCCAAACAAATCACTATACCTATCACTTTACTTCTAGGAGTAAATCCCAGCACAGTAAGAAAAACATTGCATACACGAATGTTTTTTTGAGCCGTCCCATAAACTTCACTGAGACCATGGTCTCAAATTTCCACAGGGAGCAGTTACAGCAAAATACATCGGTACTGCAATTTTCTGCATTTATAAACAATTATTTTTCTTATTTAATTATTTTCTTGAGAAGATTATACAGGCAGTATACAGTATCTACAGAGGGCAATAGCTCTCTAAAGCTGCTTCTGCAGGTGCAAAGCAGAAATCCAGCAAGACTTATTTAGATTCCAGCCAGTAAGTTCAGTTAAGCCTGCTTCCTAATAAATCAAAATACAAACCAATGTGCTGTTAGGTTTTCAGTTTGGTAGTGGCTTTGAAAACCAGTAGGTCTTCTGCAATTTCACCTTGAAAATTTAAGCTAATAATCTATGCTGAACACTCTTAGTGTTTAAAAAATACACAGGCATGAAATAACTACAGAAGTGAAAATTAATGTTATTATTGTATTACATAATTTATGGCTTTGGATCTCTTTATTTGAAAGATTAGTTTGTCCAGCTTTTAATAATGTATTATTTTTGTTGTTTGGTTTCCAATTTTTTAGCAGGGTAGTAATTGCTAGGAAAATCTGACTGAAGGGTTTCTTTGACATTGTCACTAGCTACTATTGAACCTTTTTGCTCATCATTGATGTCATTGATGTCATTGATGTCATGAACTTATGAGCAACTAACGAAAACTTGTCTTTCTCTCCAGATACCCTCAGCACCCTTGGGCATGTATATTGCTTGGGCCAAGAGGTTAGGAATTAAAAAAAGGCACTCTCACAGTCAATGACCCTCAACACAACTTGTCTGTCCCAATGGCCACACAAGATCTCCTTTGACCACATCAGAGGAGCCAGCAATGCTCTGCCAACCTTCTGCGTGCCATAACTCTTTGGTGACCAGCACTAGGGATGGGTGAGTGCACCAGGGCCCTTCCCACAGGAGCTGGTTGAATGAACAGGAGTATTAGAACAACTTTTTTTTCCCACAGCAGAATCTGTGATATAATGAAAGGCCATGAAGTCAAAAAAGACATGTTTTTTGCACTTACTGTGTTAGCTAGACCAAGCCTCATGATGTGAGCCATTGGCTCCAGTATAAGAGGATGTGAAGGAAGGATAGGTTTGCAAATACTTCAAGATGATTAAGCATATTATTCCTTCAGTTTTAAAATATTAATGAGGTCTTACTCTGTTTTGTAACTGTTGCTTGTTGTAGCTACGTGGAGAGGTGGGCTGTGATGCATAAGGCCAGATGTTTAGCCTTGGTAATGTGAGTGCAAATCCCACAGAGAGGGTGACTGTGTAGAAGTACTAAAGGATGAATTTTGGCCCTTAAATTGCTATTAAAAGGAGTATTTTTTTCCCTATTATTGTTGTTGTTATGGGAAACAAACTGGGCAAAGAATTTTTTGGAAGGAAAGGGCTTTCTAATGGCCAAGAATGTAATAGCAAAGAAAATAAAACAAATTATTAAGATGAAACTAAGCTAATGAAGAAAACAATGGTTAGAACAGCAAGTTGAACAGAGGGAAGATGCTTAAAAAACCATCTTTACATCATTCATGTTCACAGTCTGTAAGCTGACTGCATGTGGACAGAAAATCTCTTTTTTTCATTTGTAAAAATCTCTCTGAGAGAGAGAGAAATCACTGAGAGAGATAGATGATTTTTTTAATATCCATTTTTTTTTGCTCACTACGCACTGAAGATGTTAATTTCAAGGACATGATAGGACAAAATCAAGAATCACCTAATTGCACCATCTGGGGTGAAACACTGACTTTAGGAATCTCTTTATCTATACATACAAAAGAGTAATATCAGATGATGAAACAGACTAATGATGAAATAAGCCCTTGAATGACATATAGAAGAAGAGTCAAACAGCACTGGAATCAACAGGAATCTTTCCATTTACCTAAGGAGGCACTGAACAAGTCCATACAGAGCAGAAAAGTACATATGGAGATGACAACTACCATTGTCAAAGTTTCCAGATCCCTGTTTTCCACATTCATGAGCATATGAAATTACAATGCTTTCCTGTAGGTGTACAAAAGAGTTCATTATGACTTAACTTTTGAGAGGAGGTTATACCATAATTTTATTCTATGGAAAAAGGATTCATTTTTTGCTTTAAATACTGCTGTGTTTAAAGAAATTGCATGAGAATTTTAATTTTTCTTTTCTTATTTTTATTCCTCGAGCTTCTGTGCATCATTTACTACCAAAATTCTTAGTACAAATTCTTAATACAGCCAGGAACTCTGTCACAACACATTTCCAAACTGCGGTACAGATGGAAACTTAACAGCATCCCATGATGAGAAAGGCTTACAGCACACTGTAATCTAAAAAAATTATTATTTATTGTTTCTGCCTTTGAGCAGCAGGAGTTTAGATACTGCCAGATGGCATATTGTTTGGGAATTTGGAGGAATGTAAATGCATGTGTGACACTGAGAGAAATCCTCCCTGTATAACATAGATAACCCATAAAACATAGGAGAGGTTACTGTGTGCAGGACTTCTCCCATAGCTGGGACATATTGGTGATAAAAAGTTTTCCAAATCATTCCAGAAGTGGTAATATATGGTTGTAACCATCTCCTGGGGCTGCAATCATCTTATTTAATTTCACAAAAGAAACACTGTCACAAAGCCTCCAAGGAAGACCTGAGGGACTGCAGGGAGTGTTGTGTGTGATTCACTTAATCTCAGACAGACCTAAATTTATGCACTCAGTTTCATGCCAGAAGGGGGGTCTTTCAGAAAACAGGAAAACACCAGACCTATATCTTCCTACAGACTCAGCCCAAGACATGTTCATTTCTTCCTCGGACCTATGATGTACAAAGAATGACCTCATGCAGCAGTTTCCCATTTCACTCAGAAACAACTTTATTTCAGTGGACAACTCGGTGATTTCTGTGTGCATTTCCATATGTATAAATATTCTACATATAAGTTAGAAGAGCAATATGATTGCAGATGTAAGTCACTGAAAACAGAATGACCTGGAAAATATTTTGGTGGGGGACTTCACAATTGCCAATAAATGGACAGCAGAATCCAAATCCAGTTACCCAATACTATTTTTTGCTGGACTATCAACAAGAATGATTGCAAAGCAGCCTGAGGAACCACAATTTATGCAAGCATTGAATTTTCTTCTGGCTTTGTCTTTGACTTCAGTAGGCAGTAGGAGGTATTTCTGGATAAGGATATAACTTAATAGTTCTCAGAACTGCACTCCATTATTGACATATAAGGGATCTTCAGTGTATATAGAGTTCTCACACTGCCTGGCACTGTTACGAGGTCATCTAGCCTTGCTCATAATAGATTGAGAAGATAGAGTAGTTAAAAGGCACCAAACGTCAGCAAATTATGAACCTTACTGACTTCAGCACTCATTCAGCAGTATTGCCATCACAATGGGAACAGCTATTGTTTAAAAAAAAAAGATCAGCCTGTGAAGATCAATACAACATCTATTTCTGTATTCAAAATAGCACAGTTATAACTGATCTCATATGCTTTTAGATATTCATAACTCAGTAGGATTATCTCATAGACTAATTTGTAAGCATTTTTGATCACTTACAGCTGAAGATGACTTGCTACCAATATACTGGATATACAAGTAGCAATTCAGCATCAGTTATTAAGTGACCCCTGACGCCCATTTCTGGGTGAGAAGGTACAGAAGAAAACTACTTGCTGTCACCTTTTTGAAGAGTAAATACTGCTTTTAGCAGTCATGAGCAACCTGCTCAAATAAAATTAAGCTACATAAATACTTTTTCTCCTGAAACAACCGACTTCAATAATTTAATTTTTCATTATTTTAGTGGATACAACTACTAAAATTACAGTAGCAGTTGAATGTTTGAAAAACATGGTAGCCTGATGCAGGAATCTATTTTGCTACACTGTGAAAAAATGCTGGCTATAGGATTCAAGTCTCCTTCCCAGTGTATTGCTAGCTAGCTGGTGACAAAACTAGACACAATTCTTAACTTCAAAAGAACAAAGGGGAAAATTTTGCTTTATAACATAAATGTAGAAAACAAAACCAAAAGTTTGAACATTAAGAGCATTAAAGTAAAAATACAATAAAGCCAACATAGTAGGCAATAGCAATATAATAAACACTCTAAAATAATAGAAAAATATTAAGTTCAATATAACTTTATATTCAATATTACTTTATATAGAACTTGTGATTTTTCTTCCTTGATATAACCAGAGGGGTTACAGCACTGGAAGAGCAACCGACGTCATCTCCCTGAATTTGTGTAAAACATTTGACAATGTCTCCTTGTCTATAAACTGGAAATGTGTGGATTTGATAGATTGAAAACTTGTTGGATAAAGAATTGGCTGGGTAGTCACACTCAAAGGGTTGGGGTCAGTGGCTCAATGTCCAAGAGAAGAGCAGTGAAAAGTGGTGCCCCTCAGGGTTCTGTATTGAGACTGGCACAGTTCAACATCTTTGTTGGTGACAAGGACAGTGGGATCAAGTGTTCCCTCAGCAAGTTTGCCTAACACACCAAGCTGTGTGGTGCAGTTGACACCCTGGAGGTGGGGATGCCACCCAGTGGGACTGTGACAGGCTTGAGAGGTGGGTCCATGCAAAACTCATGAAGTTCAACCAGGCCAAGTATGGAGGGCTGCACCTCGACTGAGGCAGTCCTGGGCACAAGAACAAGCTGGGCAGAGAATGAACTGAGTGCAGCCCTGGGTAGAAGGAATTGGGGGTGTTGGCTGACAAGAAGCTCAACATGATCCAGCAATGGGGGCCTGAAGCCCAGAAAGCCAAATGAGTCCTGGGCTGCGTCAAAAGAAATGTGTCCATCAGGTCAGGGGTGGTGATTCTTCCCCTCTACTTCCCCTCTACACCTCTCTCATGAGACCCCACCTGGAGTGTTCCATCGAGCTCTGGGACCCCTAGCACAAGAAGGATGTTGAACTGTTGGAACACACTCAGAGAAGGGCCACCAAGAATAGAGGTCTGGAGCACCTCTCCTCTGAAGACAGGCTTGGAGAGCTGGGGTTGTTCAGCCGCAGAAGAGAAGGTTCTGAGAGGACCTTAGAGAAGCCATTCAGTACCAAAAAGGGGCCTACAAAAAGCTGGCAAGGAACATTTTACAAGGGCATGTAGGGGCAGGACAAGGAGTAATGGCTTCAAACTTAAAGAGGGTAGGTTTAGATAAGATATTAGAAAGAAATTCTATAGTGTGAGGGTGGTGAAGCCCTGGCAGAGGTTGGCCAGAGAAACTGTGGAGGCCCCATCCCTGGAAGTGTTTAATGCCAGATTGGATGGGCCTTGGGCAACCTGGTCTTGTGGAAGGTGCCTCTGCCCATGGCATAGAATTTGGAACTAGATAATCTATAAGGTCCCTTCTAACCCAAACCATTCTATGGTTCTATGCATCTATGATTGGTTTTATTTGGCAAGTGTACCAATACTGAATAGAACTAAAGACTTTGGGGATATTCCTGTTTTCATCATTCCAAGAGCATCAATAACTAAGGAAAGGGGCCAAAAATATGTGTCATCTCAGAAGCACCAGAAAGGCAACAGAATCTCCTTGACATAGACTTCTATACAACCATTATAATTTTTCAGGGTGTAAAGCAGTCCCATGTTTCTAGTATGCAATTGTGAGGGGAGAAAACTATTAATTTGCATTTGGAGGGATGTCCATCTTAGTTTGGTATTTGGAAGACCTGGCAGCCACAAAACAGACTTAAAATAATAACTGATACTCAAAATACATGAAGGGGGAGGTGAAACAGGAAATTTCTTAGATGTGACTTGATGAGGGTTAATGACCCCTCAATTACATCTGTACTTTCTTGGTTGATAAAATATGAACATATTCCTCTGCCTTACTGTTCTGGCAGATTTTTCAGCAGCAAAATACAGCTTTTTGTTTAGCATGAAACACAACCTACTGACAAGGTTGTTTCAGACAGAAAAATAACTCAGGGGTCTTATAAAACAGATTTTCCTATATTTCAGTACTTAAAATAACAAAGTCAGTGTGACTTGAAACTTGACCACTCCTTATCGCCTTCTGAACATAAAGAACAATGTCACTACAATCAATGAATCAAAAAGCAAGATGAACTTAATTTAAAAATTTAAGGAGCAATTGAGGAAAGTGAAACATGAAGGTGAGGAAGGAGGGAAAGAAGCTTACTTGCTGGAAATTTGCCTCTCTTATTTGGAGAATGCAGAAGTTTACTAGAAAAAGACAGAAAAGAAAAGAAATGTAAGTAATAAATCTTTTGTGTTAGCTCGTTAATGTCTGTGCTTTTTAAAATTTTTATTAGTTTTTTTTTTTTTAAGAAATGTGGAACCGTTCCATGGACACAACTGAGCTCTGCCTTCTGTTAAGGGTTGCAGCACCATTGAAGTTTGAAATGATTTAAGCAGTTCTGTTGGGCTTTCGATTCCCCCCACCTTCTTTTCTTCTTTCAGTGGATTGAAATGTGACCAAATAGCAGCATGACTGTGAATGGAAAAGATAATTATCACACGACATTCTTCTCAGTGCTTTGGGGAAGATGCACACATACAAACACATTTGCTGATGTCTGATTCAAGATGTGAAAAAAGAAAAAAAGGAAAAATCTATGAGTTTTTTTTTTTTTCTGAAATTGGAAACACACTTTAAAACTCTCCCATGATTTGTTTTGTTTAGGCTAATTACGACTTTTGCTTTATGTTGCCACAATAGACACTAAACATTTGCAATATATTTACTGAGATTAAAAGAATTGTGGGATGAATTCGTGTCGATTATGCCATTAGCCTTAAGCAACACTACTTTAGTAATCAGTGGGAATATATTTTTATAAGTCAAAAAGGTGACTTATCAGTGTAACCAGAGATTTTGCATTCTCAATACTTTACATAATAAAGAGTGCTAGCAAATTTTGCTCCTCAGGAAAAAAAACACTCTTGTTGAAATCTTATGTTGCTATATTGACAGAGCTGGATTAAAGATGGAGGCAAAAAACTAATGGATTGGCTGGGACGTATAGCTTGCAGTGCCTCTCCCATGTCTGTGCAATTTGTTTATTTTTATATCCTTATACTGAACTTAAAAATGGGAAATTCCTGAAGCAAAGTATGTCCAAAAGAGTGAAAGCTACATTAAATATTCTAACGCTAGAGATACAGGGAATTACTTCTGTTGTTGTGCCTCCCACGTGCGTGCACACAGAAAAAACATTCACTTTCCTTATTAAAACATGATGGTGGAACTTGTTCTTACTAAGACCATTTTTTTCCACATCCTACTCACAAAATCTAAATTAGATTAGGGTCAAGCTTCAGCCACATTGTCTCCTCTTCCAAGGAGTAGGGTTTTTTTTAGCATCTATGTATCTTTTGAGTTTCTCCAGAGATATGAAGGACTGTGAAAATTCTTAGCTATAAGCTATTTTAGATCTTAAAAATTCATGTTCATTTTCTTTCATCCAGCTTTTCTATTGCATATTGTTATCTTTTCCTGAGGTCTACAGCCAGAAAATTGGTATCAGCATTTTCCCCCTTAATATCATGGTATACAGGACAACACAATATCAATTCACCAGTGAAACTCAAGGCCCTGATGTATAATTTTGGAAATTTATATGCTATTAAATGAATAAATTAGTTCTTCCAACTCTTCCATTTTCTATATTCCTATCTCTGGACAAGTTTACTAACCCTCTAACAGAGTCAGCAGACTAGGAGGTCTATCCTCATGGGAGAGCTCCCCAGTGCTTCTCATTCATAGCTTGGCATATAAACTACCATTTTAAAATACTTCAGTGTGCATCAAGATGCAGAGTAGCTGAGGAGATTCCATGGAGCACACTCATCTTTGTTTGCAACAGGACTTCTAATTTCCAGGAGATTACAGGAGCAAGAGCTGGGAGGACAGATTCTGAAATCTCCCTGAGGCATCAGAGATCAAGGATCAGTGCAGAATAAAGATCTGTGTTGAGGCTCCAAGCTACAACTGAGGAGTCTAAGACAGTATTTCAGACCCATCATCTTGCTGAGCAAAGAGTAGACCTAACAAGCTGGTGAGAAGGAGGACACTTTTGCCTTGTCAGAACTTGCATGTCTAAATTATCCTGCTCAGGAATAGACAACTTATTCTTCTCAGGAAGTTACAGGAGGAGCTCAACCCTTGTACGGTCAAAGATCTTGTGGTGCAAAGAACACTGCTAAAGAAATTAGAAACATCCTTCAGATGAGAGTGGTCACACATGTCTCTTCTACAGGAGTACCTTTACCACACACCTGCGGGTCTCTGCTGTCACATTTATTTGAGGAATGCTGAGCCAGTTTCAATACATCTGTACAAGTGAGTTTGCACTGCTGCAAAAAGTCAATAAATGCCACTCTAGACAAGCTGTGAGTTTCAGAGACATTTACAGATTTGTGGTGGTGACTGCTATTACATTATGGTTACCTATGACCTGTTACAAAGGGATGGATAGTGGAAAAGCATGGATAAAAACTAAGTAAGACCATACTTGCTAGCAACTCAATTCAGCAAAAAGGTCAAAAAGAGCAGGACAGTAGCCAGGTTTTAAGAAGTAAGTGCTGCTCAAGTTTAGGTTATTTTGAGTCTTTTTAATGCTAAACTTTATAAACAAGTCTCATAAATAAGTATTCTCCCTTACCATAACCCTATACAGAACCATGGAATTTCCTTTCACTTTCCTCACACTGTGAAACTCTGACAAAGATTGCTCAGATGTGGACTGAGCTTCAGAAAACATGAATTCATGTGCAGATATTCAAGAATTGGATGAATGGTGCAGGTGGTCACATCACTTGCATAATGGATGACTCGACAGTTGATCTTCTCTTACATGCTAAACAAAGTTCTTAATAAAAAAGTGGTTCAGATATTTTTTCTTATACCTATAACAGGAGAAATTGAAATTGTGTTTCCTAGAATACTACCAGAGGTTAGTAGTGTTCCCAATTAAATGCCTGGCATTGAATGAATTGACTGTTCAGTGCTATTCACAAAGTAGCTAAGCCCAGAGAGCAAGAGGCTTTTTAAGGGAGCAGGTATGAGCAAACTCAGGTAGAAATCAGGCTAAAATTAACACAAAATATTCTCTAAACTAGGGTGGCTTTGGACTTTGCATGTTTTAAGTTGATAAATTTCAGTTCTATTGGTTAATTTATCTGGCTACAAACAAAATTTTAAAATAAGTTCATAAGGACAATGCATGCATCAATAGGATATATGCATATTGGACAAAAATTAGATTGTTGTAATTGTCAGTTCTAAAGTTATAGAGACATATAAGAAGCACGACTATGGAGAATCAACAATAAATGATGGGAAGAAGTTCCAGCCACATGAAGATGAGGAAAGGCAGCATTGCTGTAAAGCAGCAAGATATTCAGGGGAAATAATACCATTAATGTCAATGATAGTAAGGGTTCCAGACTGTGGGATGCTGCTGTTTGAAATTTATCTATTTTAGCACTCAAAAACTTCATTCAAAGTCTTCCCAAACTTCTATAGAAGGCAATAAAAATCCATACTGAAAATAAAAATCTAAACTCAAAGTAAAAATCTTGCATAGTTTTAGTTTATATGTTTTAAGTAGTAGTCCTCAACACTGTTCAGCTGGACTGCACAGCAAACCACTGAATTTGAGACACTATTTGAAGAAGACCTTATGTGACAGACCTGGCCAAAACCAGGAAGAGCATCTTCTCATGTGAATGTATTTTGGAGAAATATTTCTCCTGCGGTTTACTGTGACTGGAAGATCTATTTGAAGGTGAGCTAAGAACAACTGCATGTATCATAAGCAAACTATAAGCTGGAATTAATTGCTTTAGTATACTGCTTTTTATAAATATCCAGTTTACTCAAAAGAGCTGAGAAGTCAGGAAGAAAATTGAGTATAAAATTTAATTTAAAGTAAGATAATGAAAACAACAAGTTGAGGGCAAGTGTTTCAAGCAAGATAAGCAACAGTTATTAAGTTAGAGAATGACACTGAATTGGAGGTAGCAACGGATTTCCTCAAGACAGGACTGACAGAAGGACCTAGGTGGGCTGGAACAATAGGCCAACAGGATCCTAACAGAATTCAGCAAGGACAGACATGAGGTCCCTCTGCTCAGAGCACTCATTACTTAAGTGCATAATTGGCACTTATGCTCAATTTTTGGACCTACAGTACAAAACCAGCTGTGATGAACTGGAGCAAGACCAGTGGAGGGCTATCAAGTGTTTTAGGGATGGAGCATTTGCCCTGCAGTGAGAACCTGGGGTTGCTCCTCCTGGAGATTAGCTGGACATGGTGGGGGGCTTCAGAGCAGCTGCCCAGTGCCTGTAATTAGGTTATAAAGAGAGAGAGCCAGGCTCTGTCAGGAGTCAGCAGTGCATGGCAGGAATACAAGAGATAAGGGGCATAAGCTGAAACAAAAGAAAGCCAGACTGGATATAAATCAAAGCAAGCTTCTTCCCTGAAACAAAGTCAAATAGCAGAACAAGTTGCCCAAGACACTGTGCACTTAATATCTTCTGGGGATTTTCAAGATGCAACTGGATAAAGAGCAACCGACCTGATCTCATAGCCTACTTTTAGCACCACCTGAGACCTCCCAAGTCCTTTCCAACCTGAATCTTCCAGTGTTCATTCTGTGAGTATATGAAATGTTTAATATATTTGTGAAGGGCCTGGTTGAGAGTGTCATCACAGGAAAGGTTGACTTTCCTTATTCTTGACAGGGGGATAAAGAATTGACTTGACCATCCCCATTCAGAATATTTATGGATGAATGCAGTGCTACTCATGCAATTGAGCTTTGTGAGGACAAAACTTACATTGAGAACTAAACCAAAATGGAATTTCAGTGTGAAGATTGGCTGGTTCTTTCCCTGCACTACACAGGACCTATCACTATCACTATGCATTGTTGTGTGTCTCGTAACAAAGCTCCATGGAACACAATTTGATGTGGTATAAAAATTGGAGACATCCCAAACTTCAAAATTCAGCAATGGTTACTACTGAGACTGAGGGCAGGAGAGAGCTTCAGACCTAGCTCTTCTCCTCTCAAGAGTGTGGTACCTGAAGAACATGACTGCCTTTCCATTAAAAGCAGTAGTGTCCTGAGGACATGGTTTCTGCTGTCTCTGAAACTTTTTTACAGGATGATTGAAAAAGTCTTTTGGACTGAGCACACCAAGGACTGAGACCCCCTATCTAGCCAAAAGCATTCTGTCTCACTCTGTGTGTGGTAGTAGGCACAAAAGATGCCCAGACAGAAATGGAAAACATAGCAATATTTCTAGATTTTTGCAGAAGCAATGCACTCAATAAATTGCAAATGCAGCAACTCTGTTCATTTGTTCTTAATGACAATAAAGAAAATGCTTGGAAGGGAACCATTAACCAAACAGATTTTTTCCCAAGATTTGTTAATCTCTAGCAAGAGAACTGACAAAATCATCACTAGCAAAATAAAGCTGGAGACATGAAAGAAGAAGGCTTGACACTTCATCGTCAATGCCACAAGCTATTAATTTCCCTCTGAAAATCCAGTGTAACAATTTTGATTCAGGAAAGATGAATGGCCATAGCAGGGAAAGTAAACATGAACTGTGGAAAGTCTTTCTGGTTAAGCTGGAAAGGCTGCAGCCAAGATATTTCCCACTTAACCTTCATCAAGAAAAAGGTCAAAAAAGGCCAATGTATTTATGCAGGGCACAGGATGGAACAGAACAAAACTTCCTATGAAAAAGATGAAGTTCACATTCTTTTGGTCTTCATTAAAACTATTCCACATCACTTCACACTTTCATTTAAAGCAGTTTCCTGACAGCATTAAAGACAAGATCTTAAAGCATCATTTGTCAAAAGATAAAACCGTAAATAGAAAACAATTTGTGTACTGTACACAAAACAGGGAAAAGTATGAAGGATGCATAAGAAAGAGAAAAGAGAAATAATACCTTTAGCCTTAGCAAATTATATAAGCAGTGGTATGCAAGGTAATCATCCACCCCGTGTACTTCCATGTGCATGTACTCTAAGCTGAACAGTTACCAAGGCATATGTGGCTTTATGAAAGTGGATTTTTTTTTAATATGAAGCTTCTAATGAAGAAAGAATTTTCTTCAAGCACTATGAAAGAGATGAAAATTAATGTCTGCAGGTATGCAATTTCCAAACTGCTTAGAAAACAAAATAGCTCTGCTCTGACACTCTCACCTCCTTGTGTCCATAACAGCAACTATGGTTACTGGGCAATAGAATATAATACATGGTAAATGCCACACTCAGGATTTCTCCTGGAAGAACAGATAAGTATACCTTCGAGCAGACTGATACGTGACTGGATCAACAGATATGTGCAACAAGCACACAGAAATGCTACTGAGAGAGAAAAAGAATATATTTTCTTTCCATTCTCCACTCACCAAATCTGGTCTGCCTTCCTTTGGGATATCTATCAGTCACGATTCAGACTCCTACTCTTTCTATTTTAGAAGTTCCCTAGTCTCTCAGTCTAATATGTGATGTGTCTTGCCCTACAATGTCAGCATGGCACTTTCTTGCCCACTTCAATGTTCATCCTTCATTGTTCACTATCATTGTTCCTATTAACTGTATATGTTGGCAATTCATGATGAACTGGGGCAAAAAGCTTCTTCAAACAATGAGAGTGGCCCACACAGAGCTTTGAAGATAAGGATTGAGACATGGACTCCTCGTTTCATACCAGATGTGACTCAGCAAGGTGTCTGGAAGAGACGGGTGAGGCATTCTAGGAAACCTGCTCTACCCCCTCGTGTTAGGCTCTCATCCAAAATAACTGCAACACTTTTTTTAGAGATGAGTTGTTTGACAGTTGGGTATGACTTCAAAAACCCAGACTCATAAATACATGCATTACTGAGATCAATTCTGAACTAAAAAGCCCAGCATATTCTTCTACTGTAGGCAGGGAAACATAGCAACTCTGGCAGTCACTAGTGGCTGGAGACTAAAACAAAGCAGTGAATAGCTCAAATAGCTTCCAGATTCAACACTCTGGTTCTCCACATGTCTGTGTCCCTCTTCCACTGTCATGGTAGCACTAGTGTCACAGTTCAGGCTTCAGTACTGAGCCGTGATACTGCAGCAAATGCAGAATGGTTGAATTACTGTTGTTATCTGAATGGTCTGTGACTGAAGGGCAAATATTCTTGTGGGAAAGGAAAATTTGCTCTGCACTGTATGTTGCCCTGGGGCTTCCAAGGTGTGTGCATGAGTAATCTCTGTCAGAGGAGTAAAGCAGACAGGTCACAGCAGCAGCACCACTCATCTGAACTCCAGCTGCCGATGCCCATATTGATGGCCTCATTAAACTGTACACAGTATGTAGGAAACAGCTTTATTCAAAGCAGCCTTGAACCAGCACCCAACAGCAGTGTGATAGGCATATGAATATCATTGCAGAACTCCCTCAGCACAGATTCAAGCTTCTCAGCAAGTGATTCTCTCCAATAACCCTATGGATTTATTAACAACAACTAAGGATTCTTACACAGCATATGAAAGGAGGAATACACAAAGTACGCATGATATTCTCACACTGCAAATGCTCTGCAGCTACCAGAAAGAGCAGTAAATTCTCCATCCTTACATACAAGATAGACAGGGTCCTCAAAACACACAATATCAAGATACAGTTGCACAATGTCACTTGTCCAAGACAGCACATACATCAGCTATACTTAGGCATGTCCTTGTCTTACCTGGCTTTTGCAGACCACTTTGCATGTTGGCAACTATTATCCTCTCTAAAGGTTTCACAGGATTTGATAGATGTCCTCTTTGTGCTATAGATATCCATGGTACTCAAGACCAAAACAAATAGCTGTGACACAGACCTATTTCTTGAGACGTGGTTATATTGCATCTCAAACCCTTCACAAGTTGATGATGTGCAAAACTGTGCAAAATTTGTGGAGAGGAAATGTTTGCAGAGCAATTTATTGAAAGACAAAATGGGACGTGAGCTGCAAAGGATGGGGAAAATCTGAAAAAATGGTGTACTTCTTTCAATGCCTCTCTGTAGCTGCACATCTTCCTATGTTGAACTGCTGTTCTTTTGAGGACTCTGGCAATCCCTGACTATGCACACCTCAAAGTCTCTTCATTTTGCCCTTCCTCATTTCAGAGGATCTCTGCTTTAGAGAAATGCTCCATACCAAGCAGAAGAAAAACAAACCCCAAATTCAGTGGCCTTTTTCATTTAGGAGTTGAGTTGCAGAGCAGTAGAGCTCAGGAAGCCTTCTTCTGTAAGCCTATATATTGGCAATGGATGGAAGTTCACAGTGGTATAAAAAATACCAACCTCCTACTGACATAGAGATAAAAGAAACTACTGGAATTCCTGACAGATTTTCAGAACATTTTTATTGGTCTAACTGTGGTGGTTGTCTCCCTAAATCCTACCACCTCCTGGTGGCCAAGCAGATAGTGTTACAGTCTCAGTTCATAAACTGGCCCTAGGTGTATAATAGATAACAACAAGGTAAATTCACATGTGTTTTACTAAACACACATTCAAGATTTCAGATGTTATAGCTAAACTAAATAGCGAGGAATGACACCAAAGGAACCTTTGCTCAATATTTCTACAAAGGTTAGATTAATGCAGAATTCTTTATTGTCACAAAATTACCAAAACCCAAATATTATTCTAAAATCTATGATTCTTAGGATTTTTGCAGTCCTTGGGGGAAAAAAAAAGTGATAGTTCAAAGGCATCCTGTGCTGGTTATTTACAGGATGTTCAGTTTATTATTGCACCACTGTTCTCTGATTTGTGACTGGCATGCTCCTAGGCAGTCAAGTCACTGGGAAATAATCCTCAAAAGATTCAGCATAGGTAGATCCAGAAACATGGGTTCTGAATATTTTACTTCTCTCTCTTTCTTCCATTCTTTGTCCAACATCATATTCCTCTAAGATCATCCATTATTCCTCATTGTGATTTTACTGCTTGTGGGCACCACCACCACCATCTCTGATTCCCCTAAGCTTTATCTACCCCACAGGCTTTTGAAACATTCCTTAAGTAACAACTTAAAAATCACTTAAAAATAACAACTTAAAAATCACAACTGGGTGATTTTGAAAACATTTTTCTGTAACCTATATAATTTACATCCACATTTTTTGTCAGCATAACCCAGCAATAAAACAGGTGACACTTCGGAGGAGCACAGTGTTCTATTTCTACAGTCAGTACCAAAACTACATTTAATCTAAGTATCCTAGTCTCTTCAAGTGGATCACATCTCCAGGGTTCAAATGAAAGACCTGCTTCATGCATTCTTCTGTGGAAAGTATAGGAGACACCTTAAAGAGCTGTGTAGGAATTACATCACAGCTGTTCAAATACAATGTTTATCCATGGCATTGCTCATCTATGGGCTGATCCAGAAACTCAAGATGATATCAAGTTCTTCCAGGTTAAGCTCCTGAGCAATCTTTGCAAAGCAAGCGAGCTTCATCCGTACATATGGAAAGAGGCAGGTGCCTTTGAAGATTTACAAAAGGAAATCCTGCTTTCCTAACTGCAGTGCCTGGAGGTCTTCAGGGGGATTCTCTTCATTGATCAGAGAGAGAACATGCCTTTAGGTAGCTGCTGTATAAGTATTTAACACCCAAGGGGCACCTTGGCTACACAGGCTGGATCCCACCCTCAGAATCTCATTCACCTTTTTAAAGCAGCAGCTGAGCAGGCACTTCTGTTTCTTTCCTCTCTTCTCTCCACACATTTATTAGCTTCTCTCCAAAGCCTAGTTGTTGGGTTAGAGAGTCAGAAGTGGTAAGGGAGGACTTTCTATATTCTGAGTGACACTGCGGCGATTCTCTAAATAAAAAGGGACAGGTTTTCATTAAAAGTGCACATTTAGCCTCTTGCTCGTGGTGACACTGGCACAGTCACACACATCTGTTATCACACTTCTACTGTAGACACACACAGTGCCCCAGTGCCTGGGTTGAGAAGGTGTCACCAGGTAGCTGAATATCTTACAGCTCACAGTTGGTCATGTTTCACCTCCTCACCCCAAGCTACCAGCTCCAACCACTTTCCTTGTTCCATGTGGACCCTCTGTCCTCTTGCTGAGATGAACCAACTCAGTAGGCAGGCAGCCAACAGAGCTTCCCACTGCCCTGATGAGTTCATTCAGTACTCCAGGAGGTGAGCCAAGAGCCAAACCTGGCACAAGGAAGGAGATGGGAACACACTGCTGCAGGCAGAGGATGGGAAGATCAAGGATGAGTTTCTCCAGGGCAGCGAGCTATTCTGCTGTCTGAGAGGAGACAAGAAACCTCATCCTCTGTTGCAATAAAACCTCTTTAACAAAATGGGAGTTATCAGACGACCGATCAGAAATTTTAGGGGGAGCTGATTACAGTAAACCTCAGGAAAAAAAGTTGTGTTGTTTTAATTGCCAGGCATGACATGCACAAACCCACCTTGTTCACACAGCCTGCATGCATTTACATAGGCAGATTCGGGATTTCTGTTCATTTCCTTCATGTTTCTGGAGCTGCATGCAAGCCAGCTGTCTCAGCAACCAGGAGGATTAGGTTTAAAAAACCAGAAACCAAAGATCTGAACTTCTCACGTTATATCTTGACTCTTACACTTGAAGCTTTACAAAAAAGGCTAAATATCTTCAGACTACTGATAAAAGTCAGGAGAGTTGGCAGTTTTGCAGACATTTACAGGCTTGGCAACACATTTTTCTGTTTTTAAGTGAAAACAGGCAAAACAGTGCACATGGTAGAATAACGAACATCTTGGCACATTGAAATTACAATACTGGAACAGACCACTATTCAGTTTTAATAGATGCTTTTGAGAAAAACAATCCCCTGTGTTCAGCTCCCTGTTACATTTATTCTCCAGAACTCTAGTGCCAAAAGCTTCCCCATCTTCTCTGTGGGCTTTCCAAACAGAGTTCACCTCCTGTGAAGCACCACAAAAACACAGCTGCTGTCAAGCAGCTCCCCTCCTTGCTAAGATGGGTTAGAGTCACATCATAGAGAAATGGCAGCATGCAGCACCACAATTACATTCAAACCAGGATGGGATTTTTTTTTTGAATACAACATCACTGACTTTCTACTCTTTTGTTTCTATATAGAAACTCCATGAAATATTCTATGGATAGTCTAGCACTGACCTACAGCCTGGAATTCTATAGCACAGTACCACATCTAGAAATCTTCCAGTATATATTCCAGCAATACTACCAAATTTTCAGATATAAGTATTATAATGCAAGTTTATATTTAATTGTAAGTCAATTTCTGCTACAAAAGAAATTATTATAGCAAAAAGGAAACGATGATAAAATTTTGAGCGTAAAGGTCAACCATGACAAAAAAATGTTTCAGTGTAACCAATCCACCGGTGGTGGTTATGACTGGGAAGGTTCAGAGCTCCAGGATTAATAGAGCACACACAGTAACAAAGGCTTACCAACCTTTTCAGCAGATTCTGAAAGTAGGAACTAAAGTTCTGGGAAAATCACTGACACTAAATCTGCCGTGTGCATTAACCATAAGATGAAACAAGTATTAGTTTCCTCAGAAAATAAAATTCTTAAGACACATGAAATTAAAATGGAATTACTCTCATGAGTTAACAACTTTTGAGTGTGAACAAGCAATGCTAAACAAAGATTTTGCAGGGACCCTCAAAAGCAGTCTACTGACATAACTGAAATGTGCTAAAATAATTCAGCTAAAAAGAGTCTGGTTTGGCTATTAATTTAATAATTACGTGCTGCATTCTGAGGTGACACTGCTTAGAGCTTTGAGTCTTTCCACCTTACAGCATCCTCTCTAAGCACATGACAGCATTGAACTTGCCCCTCTTGGTAAGAATAACAATTCAAGGAGTTACTGCACTCTGATCATATGGAAATGATGAATTAGCGTTTGAGCAAGAAAAGTGAAAGACAAAAAAAATCCGAGGGGGGCAGGAGAGAATATTACATTGCTGATCCAGCTGGAAAGGCAGAGCAATAACTTTAGGCTTGTTAAAGGGAGAAGAAGCAGGATGACTTGCTGCCACTGCTAGGGCACAGCACAGGGGACTGTACCCCCTCCCACTCCCTTTGGCTGCTGCTTTCTACACATGTAACTGTTCAGGGACAAGGTCTACAGGTAACTGCAGTGCAGGGACAGCCACAACTCAATGCATTATTCACTATGTACATACAGCCCCCCTACTTCACCTGTAGCTCACTTAATGCAGCTCTACCTGAGATGACGGTGTTAGGAAATTGTAGTATGAGGAAGACGACTGGGTCTTATGGGTGTCACAAAGCTCTCTTGAGAGCTGTGTTATTCAGTGCCTTCTGATTTAATATCCTCAAAATCTCCAAAGATGGCAGTTAAAATTTAAACAGGCATTCTGAAAAGACACTCTTGATCCCATTATCAGTGTCGTGGATGGGATTACAATGGGGGTGGTAATGGTGGAAATGTTTTAGGAGAGATCTAGTATCAACAGCAGGAGTGGCCACTAATTGGATTCTTTCTATGTCACCGCAGAGTTGTCACGGGACCCTCGTTCTCTGTTGAACACTGCAGCTCTCAAGGCACTCAGAAAAGAGCTTTCTCAATTGTTATCACATCAGTCTGCCTTCCCACTCAAACACAAATCCCCCAAAGCTCTTTCTAAAGCTAAGGAAATCATGGAACCCATGACTCCCATGACATCTGCAACAAGTGTCCTGCCNTCAAGTGCAGGATGTAAGTTAAACAAAGATAGGAAAAAAACCTGCAAACTGTCAAAATAGTCCACAATAAAGTATTTCTAGGCAGAACAGAATTTGCAAATATTTCAGAATATTTTTTTCCTTAGCTGTCTAACGTCCACTGAGTGTGGGTTTTATAATGGCTTGCACATTTAGGATCACTGTCCCCAGCATCACAACATTTTAAATAAACTGTTTTTATCAGTTCCTGACAGGAATAAGAGCAGTTACAATAATTTTTACGCTGTTATTTGCCATCTCTAGGATACTTCTGGATTTCCACGTGCAATTTTTTTTCCTAACAACGTCTAATTTAGCCTACTTTTTGAAGGTGCATTTACATGCCATTTGGAAATTCACCAAGGGTTTTTTTTCAATGTAAATTACACCAATCATAATTATTTTTTTTCCTCTGAAACAGAGACAAAAATCAATGAAAGGCCAAGGAGACCTGCCAAGGAGCAGAAACTGAAGTTGCACATTGTGACGTAATGTGCTCACCCACTTCAATTATAAAGTGCTAAGAAGAGGAAGCCCCTGACAAGCAATAAACTGACACATAATTAAGACAACTCAGGGCAGAACACATTCTGCCTGGAAAACATTTTCTTGTGCTCTACCTAACTGCCCAGAGCAGTGAGAGGAAAAAAAAACAAAACAGGGTGACACTTTGAAAACTCTATGAAGACAATAAGTATCCCACCTAATTTTCACTAGCTGGGGGAAAGAGAAACACACCAGCTTTTGTGCAGTGCAGGTTGCCTCACATCACAAACAGAGTTGATAGTACAGACATGCCTGGTATGTTCAGCATTCCATATCAAGCGAAGATGAATTAGCCGCAACAAAAATGTGTTACAGCTTTCATGCAGGAGTTTATGGATTTTTTTTGTACCTCTGGAATTTTTTACCTTGAGCATATCGTGGAACTTGTACTGTCTCAGATCTTTTCCTAAGATTATTTTTATCTCACTGTGAGGAACATCTTTGTGAGCTCTGAACACTTTTACAGCTGCTAGGATGCTAATGGGAACTTCATGTGTGTACCCAGCACAAGTGCTCTCAGGAAAAAAAAAGCCAATGTCAAAGGAAGGTATGTAGAAGTCACCATAAATATGTCTTTGAATGTTTACCATCTGGAACAGTAGATTACATTTTGACAAGAAGCTGGACTGCCCCGTGGGCATTGTCTTTTAAACAGCCCCATCATTATGAAGGAAGGAAAAACATGATTTGCTGTTCTTAGTTTCTCAGCAAGATTTTCTGGCAGTGCTAGAGAAACTAGTTTGTTTTTTTTTTCCCCTAGTAAAACAATAACAAGTTGGGCATGTGTAATTAGCTATGCACTTTCTTTAAAAAATATGGTTTCGTGTAGATCATCTGATCTGTGATCCAGTGACACCCACAAAGAGGGATAGGTTTCAGTTAGGCAGTGACAGCATCAGGCTCTGCAGCTCGCAGTGCTGCACCTCAACTTTACTGGAAGTCTGAACCCCTGTGTGCTGAAGCTGGCATATTGAGCTTCTCACAGGACACACTGGGAGAAAGAGGAGAAATCCAATATACAAGACTTGTGCGTGGAGCTATAATGAGGTTTTCCTTTGGTTTTGTTTTTCATTTTAAGCTTGTAAAAGTTTCCATCACTTTTTACAATGAGAAAGTGTAGACTGAGAGAAAAAACCAAAATGGTCAAATTTATTCACATAAATCTCAGTCTGGTTGTGCAGTGATTTTTGGGATTTAGCTAATTCTCTGTTTCAAATTGCTGTGGACAACTTCTGAGGACACATTCGTACTAAAGAGTGTGTTTGAAAACACAAGCTGAGAACAACCTGTAAAGAGGTCAAATAGTCTGTTCAAGGAAAAAAAGTTGGTTTGAAGCAAAAATATAAGTGCAACATGAAACATGGGTTTATGGGCATCATTACACTGTTGAATACCAAAATCACAAAGCACCAGCTATAAATCCCCTTGCTCAGTCTACTAAGCAGATCTTATTTCAGAGCACATTATATACAGTATTATATATAGAATATCTCACCTGTAAGTGGTGAGGACAGTGTTAGATTTCTTTCACAAGTAGGAGGCCAATAATTCATAAGCACCAGAGGTATGTGACAGTTACTGTGAATAACTGTTAAGGTGCAAAAGAAGCAAATAATTTTGTTACTCTGCACAGGAAAACAGCATATATATACAGCAAATTTAAAATTAAACAACTCCAAACCAAATAAAAGGAAAAATAATCCATCCTCTAATTTCTTCTTCTAGATAATTTAGAATAAAACAATGAAAACATCTTTTCTGATAAGCTAACATACTGTAATTAATCATAACATTTCTGATTTAGCTAATTTGCTGGGCTTCCCACGCTCCAGACATCAATGAACTTAATAGCGGAATTAAATGAAAATGATAGCAGAGTACTTCCATAACTAATTTCTAATTATATTTCTGCCCCTCTTCCTTCCTAAACATAAATTTTTGCCTACTTCTAATTAACACTTCAGATCGCTAGTTTAGAATCTATAAATATAGCGAGTCTTTAATGATCCATTATAGTGATGCTACTTAGTTTTCAATGACTTGTAAAACTTTCACAAACAGATCTGCAAATGAATTACATCCATCTGCTCTGCTGCAGCTGCAAGAGCAGCATTACATTGTACCCTGCCTTTCCCTACTTTCCTGATTTTCTCTTAACTTTATGCCCATGTGGAAGCCAAACCATCTCGATGCCGATTGTCAGGAGCTCAGGCTGGTCTCTATAAAGGAATCTTCAAACTTTACAGACATCTCAAACGCACTTTCAAAACAGTCTGGTTTGCCTCCCAGCTGAGCCCCAGACAGGCTGCACGCTGCTGAAGCATCCCGCTCTGCCGCGGTCCCTTCTCCCGCCCGACCACGCAGTTTCCAGGGCTCTGCTGGAGCACGGAGGCGTTCGCAGCCGGAGACACAGCACCCACAGCACCCTCCTCTGCTTCCCCCGCGCCGCTCCGGGCACACACGTGTGCGCCGAGCGGAGAGCGGCGCCTGCGGGGGGAGCAGAGGAGGCTCCCGCAGGGCTGGGATACGCCGCTCCAGGGGAGATTTTCCAATCTACACCTCCGAAAGCGTGACCTTAGCGGCGTTAAGAGTGTTAGCTCTATGAAGACAGCCAAGCATCAGGCTGTGCTCGCTGTTATCTGTCAGCCGTACAATAGAAGCATTGATAAGGCAGCAGCAACTGGCTTTGACAAGTGTGCTGTGCTAGCATTCCTCTGAAAACCGTGAAGGAAAAAAAAAAAAAAGAAGAGAGAGAGAGGAGAGAGAGAGCGAGAGAGCGAGAGAGAGATTGAGAGAGGCTGAGCTGCCTTTTACTTTACCTGAACAAAGTGTGCGGTTTTATTTTTCCCTCTGAGCTGCTGGAAACGACTCTTCCCGTTTCTCCCCCAGA